>MU183170.1:189427-224846 GCA_016904865.1 Pissodes strobi
AAAACATAAACACACACACACAACAAGCCAGTACACAAAACACAGTGCCCCACATACAAACAACACCCACAAACAAAAACACAAACACAAACTCCCAAACGAGTGCAATGCCGCAAGCAAACGGATTAATTGCTCTTCTAACTATGTCTGAACAAGACATAGTAGCAAAACTGAACAAAATCTCAGATATCATCAACAAAAATCCGACATTGAAATTATTCGCTAATTTCAATGGCTAATAAACCGAAACACCTATTTTTAGTCAGTTGGATCGCGAACTCTCTTTACCCCAAAAGACACGAGTTTGCAGACTACCTGACTGAAAATAACATAGATATTGCACTCGTACAGGAAACATTCTTACGCCCTCAAACAAGATTACACATCAAAAACTACACAATCTGCAGAAATGACAGGGCACAGCGTATGGGGAGCGGCACTGCCATTTTTGTAAAAAACAACATCACACATGACGCAACACAACCACCACAGTCAGACATACTGGAGGTGACAAGCATCAAAGTCAGTCTAACTGACGGAGACATTGTCATTCATTCAGTATACAAGCCACCACAACTTAACTTACCACTAGACGAAACCACAAAACTCTTCAACTAGACACTGCCAGTTCTTGCAGCAGGAGACTTTAACTGCAAATATAGATCTTGGGGATGCAGGGCCACTAATACAGGTGGCACTGCATTACTAAGAGCTTCGCAAGAACTGCACTTCACAGTACACGCACCACTAGAACCCACTCACTTCCATCACGAACGCTCAGATATTCTAGACATAGCACTTACTCAAAACATCGCACACAACGTTGTGATTGACAATTTGGAAGATTTATCCTCATCAGATCATTCTCCTATTGCCATCACAATAAACAACATACACAAACAAGCAAATATACAACAATTCATACACTGGAACATATTCAAAGAACACTTGACACAAAACATGCGCAACTTACCATACATCGCCTCCAAAGCGGAACTAGACAACGAAGTTGCTAGATTCACTGAGGAGATACAAGCAGCCATAAACGCAGCCACAAAAACTGTACACACAAATCAAAACAACCCATACTAGCTTCCACAAAACATAAAAGACAACATAAGGTTCCGAAACAGGCTAAAACGACGAGCCAAACTAACAAACAACCCACACTTAAACACACAAGCAAACAGACTCACGAATACAATTAAAACAGACCTAAAAACTCACAAAAACAACTCATGGACAGAATACATCACTACAGTCAACCCACAAAACAACTCTCTATGGAAAATCGCCAAATCGATGCAAGGTCGCAACAAAGTGGTATATCCTAATATCCATGGACTGAGAGAAATGGTGTATTCCAGCGAAGAGAAGGCTGAGGCCTTCGCAGACTCGCTGGAATCGCAATTCACCTTGGGCGGTGGGGCCCAGGATATAGATCACGAGGCAGCCATAGAGAGAAACTACAGAGAAATATTAACTTACGAAAACGAACACCAAGACGACGAAACTCAACCAACCAACACCGCAGAAATTGCGCAAATTATTGCGCAATTAAACCCGAAAAAAGCACCCGCTACGACAACATACCAAACAGAGCACTAAAAAACTTACCAGAAACAGCCTTACTCAAATTCACTTACAGCATAAACACAATACTATCACTAAAACACTTTCCAAAATATTGGAAAAAAGCAAAAATAATTCTCATCCCTAAACCTCACAAAAATTTGATCTTTCCTCAAAACTGGCGACCTATTAGCTTGCTCTCATCACTGAGCAAGCTGACGGAGAAGGTTATGTTGGAGAGATTGAACGCACACATAACGCAAAACAATCTGATCCCAGATGAACAGTTTGGGTTCAGAAAACAACACAACACCGAGCTCCAACTTGCCAGACTTGTTGAGGAGGCGACTAGAGGACTACAAAGACGGACATCGACCGGAGTTGTAGTCCTTGATGTCGAAAAAGCCTTTGACAAAGTGTGGCATGAAGGACTCATACACAAACTAGACAGACTACAAAATTTACCACCGCCACTAACTCAATTCATAGCTTCATTCCTCAAACACAGATCCTTCACAACACAAGTAAACTCAGCACTATCCACTACAAGGCGCATAGAGGCAGGAGTCCCCCAAGGCTCTCCTCTGTCGCCTACACGATACTCATTATACACAACAGACATACCTAGACACCCAAATACTAAACTCTCCATATACGCAGATGACACATGCGTATTCTCAATAAACAACAATCACACAAGACTCAAAAATCATGTACAGCAACACTTAGACTCCATATACGAATGGGCAGAAACTTGGAATATTAAAATCAATGAAGATAAAACACAGGCCATGCTCATAACAACTAAACGTAATAAACCTATTCCAAATTTAAATCTCGAAAACTCAGTAATAAGATGGTCAAACTCTCTTAAATATCTAGGGGTAACCCTAGATAGTAAACTCACTTTTCAAAAGCATATACAAGCAAAAGTAAACGAAGGCATTGCAGCCAAACAAGCATTCTATCCATTAATTAACAGAAATAGTAAAATGTCACTAAAGAATAAACTAATGCTCTATAATCAGATAATAAAGCCCAAAATTCTATATGGAGCCATAGTATACACACATGCATGCAAAACAAACAAGAAAAAACTACAAACATTCCAAAACAAAACACTCAGACAAATTGTGAAGGCACCTTGGTACGTTCGCAATGCAGACATTCACAACGATCTCAAAGTTGACACAATTAACCCATACCTGGCAGGCAAACACACAATATTCTTAGAACAAGTTCGCAACCATACAAATCCACTCATAAGAACAAGAACACTATTCAGTAGAGTCACACACCCAAATAGAACAGTACACAAAAGTTTACTACTCCCACCAGAACACTAAATCACATACACAATACACAAAGAAAAAATTTAAAAAACCCAAAAAAAACAATATCAATATCATTCTATCTTCAAAATTTCAAAACTCTCAAAAATGTTTCCAAAAATTTTCAAAGCTCACAAAATTTTCAAAATTTCAAAAAGGTTCGTTCTTTTTCGAAAATCAAAATCTTAAAATCCAAAAACTTACAAAAATTTTAAAACAAATTTTCAAAAATTTCCCAAAATTCTCAATCACAAAATTCACTAACAAAACTAGAATGATTCAATAACAGCTGGGGACGAGAGCATCGCTGATGCCCTAGGCCGGGTTCCCGCCTAAAAACGGGGGTGTACAGGCATTAAGGGACTGCACGGGGTAGCTCGCCGTATGGGCTCCATGCGTAGAAGTAGAGTCAGGGGGTAACACCCTGCGTATCACGTATCACGTGCAGTTCTTTCCTGGGGTGATCGATTTGGACTTGCGGAGAAATCTGCATAACCCAAATCGATCAGCCTCGCCTAGGTGTCTACAGCAATTCTCTCGTCTGCACAAAATCGTAAAACAAACAACACTCGTTCCTTCACTAATCGGCACCAAGGCACCATCACCAACGAAGACAAGGCCCATTGACGTACCAGAAACCAAGTCGTAGCATATACCAATAACTCAAGAACACAAGGACCAAGACAGTGCAAGAGTGCTTAGTGCACTAGCACGATAAGAAATCACAATAACGGAACGTATGGCACTCTTACTTTCGATCTTGACTAGTTAAGTTGTCACTCTGTTCATTTAGGTTTTGAAGCATTGTATTTCTGAAAACTAATGAATATATTTTATTGTTTTAAATTTAAATAAATGTTTTTAAAAACTAAAGTTTAAGTTTGAAATATATAATTCGCGGCCAAGCCCGATCGGTGTTTAGCTGTGCTTGTCCGCCGTGCGAGTCTGGCCTGTTCTAATGCAAGCCGTCGGAATCCACTTTTGATATCAAACATATTTATCTTTTTATTTCTACATAAATATACGTAGGTAGGTATAGTAAATAACACACTATGACTGCAAACGATTATCTTTATTGTGATAATTTAGAATTGTCATTCTTTATAGATATTCCTTGGAATGATAACGTAGGAGTAGACGGGGAAATTTTGATCCCGTTTTAAAATTAATCGAATAATGATAAGGATTATTTTCGATTTTAAATTTTCGGCATTTTCTAATAAAATAATTCATCCTACATCTGATACCTAATCGAAAAGATTTATATATGTTTTTCGTTATACCGTAATATGCATTTAAATCACTCCTATTTAATAATTTCGTAGTAAGTTGCGACAAATGATTGAGACTAAAGCTTATATTATCTACTGATTGTGTTTTTTTGCTTTAATCGGAATTTCTTTATTAAAAAAAAATATGTATTGATAATTGATAATTAAAAAGAGTATATAAACATTCTGAGTAAACTAATAAAGGCAAAATAAACAATCTTTAGAAAAATAATATGTACGCTATATTTAATAAGGTATTCTAATGTAGTTTATAATAGAATGAGTCCTTTTTTTAGTAAGTATAGCGGCTATACTACAGCCCAAAAATAACAACCGCAGATAAGTGACAATATAAATCCCGCCCAAAAATTTTGAGTGGGAGATAAACCAGCCAACTGTCATCTCCACGTGCTTGTCAGTTTAGTTTAGTCCGAGATTTGTTTAGTACAGTTGTCGACGACAAAATGTTTGCGTGAACGCCAGTTTCCTTTGGTTTGTTTGTGTGTTAATTATTATTGAAATGACTTCTTTAGAGAAGGTAGAGTCAGATAAAATGAAACGCTTATCAAAGTGAAACACCCCTTTAATTAAGCATGTTCCAGTATAGCTAGAGGGCTGAAATTTTCAGAACATATTGTAATCTACTAAAATGCATAAGCTACTAAACAAATATCACCCTGTCGAAAGTTTGAACTTGAACTTGGAGATTGTTATATAAACATTAAAGGCAAACTATAAACAACGCGAGCTATCAACGGGAGCGACTTTGAACCTTATACATGCAATGATCATCACTTTGTTTTATATAAATACGCTACCGAATCCTCAGTTCGGGAGACATTGATCTCACCTCCAGCTCCCAAGGTTAGTCACTTGACGACTGCCTTCTGGGTTCTATCCGCTCCTAAAGTTAGTCATACGACTGCTTTAGGTTCCATTCCTTTCCTACCCAACCTGGTACCGGTTAGCCATTTGACGACTGCTAGGACCAGGGGTTGCACAACCTCCATAGTAAAGTCTTGACAAGAAGTTTGTCAGAGTGTTCAGAAAGACAAGTGTCTAAATAGTCAGTTAAAAAGTTTAGTGAAAGCTCTTAGTGCTCTTAAATAAAACCCAACTCTTAAGAAAAACTATAAATTATAAGACAGTAAACAAAGACCTATAAACAGTACCTCAAATCGAGAAAACATGCGCACCGTAGTAATCGGGTATAATAGAATCTCATTTTTCTGACCAATAATTGTTGTTAAAGTTTTATCGTTAATACATTGTTATTGTTATAAACTAAACGTGCTTACTTTATCAACTCTTCTTACCCCACGTCACGCGATCCCGGTCTACCTCAGTTACCCCCCGGCACGCTAAACAAGGCGTGTCCTCACGAGTAGAACATCCAGTGGTAGATTAACGGAAGCATTGAGACCCCGTCATTGTACTAATCGCGACGAGGCTCTTCTCTGAGAAGTTATTCTTTAAATAAAACGAGCTACCCCTAAAATTACTCGTGACAATATAGCCGGGATAAAATGAGGATCGTGGACGAAAACTGGACCCCGTCTTACGGGGTCATCAGTGGGGGTGGGAATTATAACCCCACCTCCCCGGATACCCAAAAATTTTTGAGAAAATGGAAAAAAATTGAAAAAATCGTAAAAAATGTTTTGGAAAGTTATATAAAACGAAATAAGAAAAAAATTATAACATTAAAAAAAAAGTTAGAGAAACGCGGTTTTCGGCAAAAAAAAGGGAAGGAGTTCAGCTACGAGGTCGGAGATGGCAAAAACAGGAGGAATAAAAATCTATGGATTTTTTTTATATATGGAGAAACTGAAAAAAACGTAAAAAATGTTCGGAAAGTTAATAAAAGTATTATAAAAGGAAAGATGAAAAAAAATAATAAAAAAACTTAAAAGATTGTTCGGAAAGTTAATAAAAGTATTATAAAACTAAATAAAAAAAAAGTAATTAAAAAAAAGGAAAAAAACTGCTCTGACAGTTAGTAAAAGTATTATAAAACGAATTAAAAAAAATTAATAAGAAAAAAAAGGAAAGCTGTTTTTGGCGAAAAAAAATTGCAAAAAAAAACAAAAAAAATAATACAGGGTCGAAACCGGGGGCCAAAGCTTAAAAGATGATAAAAACTCAATTCCCAATGTCTCTTTCAGAAGTTTCACTTCAGTTGTGTGCTTATAAAGGTGAGGCACATAATTTTTTTGTTAAATATTTTTTTTCTTCAAACGTCAGTAAATCCATCATTACTCGACTGTGTAGGCGGCAATGTGTAGGCCGAGATTATCTCGAGGTAAACTAAATTTCATTTAAGCTGAACTAAATTTCATTTCATCTGGTGCACTATGCACTCTGTTGCGAAACAAAATGCCAAGATTTGTGAAGACTTACCGGTTTGAATAGAGGTTAATTGCCTTTTTCTTACTCCACACCAATTGCAAATCACACATAATTATTTTCCGTATATCAAAAAGAGTGTCACTATTTCTTATTTTAGAACAAGTAGGGGTAAATATTTACTTTGAGCGCTTTTCGAATTTTGCAAAAATGTGACGTGTAGAAGACATTATTAGAAGTGTTTTGTGACACTTTACATATTGCGCAAAACACTTTTGACGCCAAAAATTGAAAAATAAAAAACCACAAATGAGGCCGTTTAATAAGACATTTAAGCGCGAAAACTCTCCCAATTTGACGTTAATGATGAAAATTTACTTGCAATGTTGTCACACTTGACTAACATTCTTGATTTTCAAGTAGGTAAATGTCCCAGGTCAGGTGCATGGAAAATCAATTATTGAAATTACTTACATGGAAATGGAGGAAGCATTAATGGGACAGCGGTGGGTAAAGCGCCGCTGCATGGTCCGGATATCGCATCATAAATAAAGTTTCGCACAAATATCCAGGATAATGTTCTTTTCTCCGTCCAAAACGCGGCACATTTTTGCGCACGTCTATCCATAAACGTTCTATATTTTGTGTGTGCACCCCTGTTTCCGGATCAACGAAATTAATAGAATGGTTTACTTTAAGGTGGGTATTATTATTGTGATTCAAAGAATCATATGTCCGCCAACAGTCACTGTAAACCGTGGTGCCAGGCAATATTTTTTGTTGCATTATTGTTATTACTGTTTCTGAAGTCCGATTCTGTACGGCTTCTAAGAAAATCCGTTTAGTTCCCCGTCGGATCCCCCCAAAAATCCATTGCCCCTTCAAATGTCTACCACGATTATATTTTCTTTTCCCAATTTCGCCTCGTCAATTTACACACTTATATATTTCCTTCGCTCCCATTGACCTCACTGTGTCTTCATTACCCAAACGAAGCAAAGCCAACCGAAACTAACCCAAACTAACCTAGACTAACCCTATAATTCAAGCGTGCGTGAACGCAAAGCAAAATCAACCCAAACTAACTGAAACTAACCCAGACTAATCCTAAATAAGCAAAATAAAGAGGCAAGCGCGCTGGCCTCTTCGCTAACCCAGACTAAGCAAAACCAACCCAACCTAACCAAAACTAACCCAGACTAACCCTAATTAACCAAAGTAGAATCATCTTCATTACCCAAACGAAGCAAAACCAACCAAAACTAACCAAAACTAACCCAAACTAACCAAACCTAACCCAAACTAACTAAGACGAACCCTAATTAAGCGCGTGACGCGCTTGTCTCCTCACTAACCCAAGCTAAGCAAAACCAACTCAAACTAATCAAAAATAACCCAAACTAACCAAACCTAACCAATACTAACCCAAACTAACCAAAACTAACCCTAATTAAGCAAAGTAAAGAGACAAGCGCGCTAGGCGCACTCTTCACTAACCCAAACTAAACAAAACCAACCCAAACTAACCTTAATTAACAAAGTGATGAGAAGCGCGCTACGCGGGCTCGATGTCTTCGGTATCTCAGATTAAGCAAAAATAATCGAAAGTAACTTTAATTAACCAAACAAGATCATTGAGACGAGCGCGCTATGCGCTTGATGAACCCCGCCTAACACAAAACCATAATTAACCCAAATTAACAAAACGAGGGCGCTAAGCGTGGTACTCTCTTAAATAATCCAAATGAACCAAACAAGGGCGCATTTGTCTCTCTTTCTTTTGGTCGTTAAATAACGAGCGTCTTGCATAACTCAAACTAGCGAATTATTATTATTATTTATTTTAATAAACACAAAGTACTTCAGAATCACCATATTATATAGTGTTGGTTGACTGTATCCAACAAGATACCGTATTTTAGAACCGAACAGAAATTACACTTGGCAACACCTATGCGTAGAATGACAGCTGGTTGAAATGCTGAAAGCTGAAATAGTGTCATGTTCGGTTGTGTAC
The DNA here is from genome assembly GCA_016904865.1 of Pissodes strobi. Classification (NCBI taxonomy): domain Eukaryota; kingdom Metazoa; phylum Arthropoda; class Insecta; order Coleoptera; family Curculionidae; genus Pissodes; species Pissodes strobi. The sequence continues at coordinate 197,965 of MU183170.1, forward strand.
GTGAAGAAGGGTGAAATAATGAGTGTGCGAGAGCGAGATAGTATAAATTTGGAACATAATACAACTGCAGTTTGTAAACTTTGTTATTTTTTTCTGATAAGTAGAAACGTTTGCGCAACATTTAATGTGTGAGAGATGGTAAGGGAAGTAACGTAGAATATGTCAGTATTTTTATTTCTGTGGTAGCCAATAAGTGCGCAAAGTACATATTGACCCAAGTGGGAATATTTTCAAGTGTTACTTATTTCGCAAGCAGAAGATATATTTTTTCTAAGATTGACAGCAAATATCAATTTTTCAGACACATATCAATCAGCAAAGTATTACTCTTCCTGCCTTGGCAGCAAAGTGAGTACTTTGCTGCCTAGGCAGCAAAATGATTAGTCTCCATGGAAGTAAAACGTTTGACTTAAGTTGTCAAACTATAATTATTATGGACATATACATTTCCATAGCAACCAACCGTTCCAACAATTGCGATTTCTATCCAATTTTGTTTTAATTTAGCACTACAGGGAAAATAAAAAGATTGTGGGAATTATAATAATTTGCAAATATACAATATACATATATCATTATAAACAATCGGAGAAAAAATTATATGTTTAACTCGGCAGCAAAGTAGATTATTGACTGGCTTAGCTGAATTCCTGAATGAACTATCAGCCGCGGCAGTCAATCTACTACTTTGCTGCCTAGTATAATGATTTCCTACAAGCCACGTGATATTTAACTTTAATACAGCCGCCTAAAATAGATTCCTTATTCTGTAAAATATAATTGCTAAAATAGTCCTTTCTCTTTTCTGCGGCATTAACAATCATTTCCAGTCCTTTTTTTTGTGGGTTTTCGCACGACGAGTTTGTCATTATCGTTTAATAACTGTCCACATAATAAAGAATCCATTTCTTTTTTTTATAGCTCCAAACGAATTCTACAAAATTACGGCTGCAACATACGACTTTTGTGTTACTGCACTGCACACGGGCGAGCGCGATGTTATCCCCGCGGCCGCCTAGCAACAAGCGCGCAATGTTTTACTCTATTAAACTTTCAATATTACCTAAAATATGAATTGTACATTGTAGCAGTTTTTTTAGAAACATTTTCATACTTCTCGCTTCATTTCGTTCGCAGACTATGTATCAAAATTCTTAAAAATAAAAAAGTTTTCCGATTCGTCAAAAATTCATCACCAGGAAAATGAAACTATTTGATTCCCTTTTGTTTCTTTCTTAAACAAAACTTGTTTTTATATATTTTTTATGCTGTCACATGCGCTAATGTGTCAGCTTTCAAATAAAAAAAAAACAATTAAAATTTGTCAACCAGTGCCGAAGATATTGCGTAGTAAGTAATAAAAAAGTCCGATTTTTTATTTTCACAAATTTTATAAATTTTTCGATTTTAAAAAAATCGGTACCGTTAAAAAAAGTCGTAAATGGCCTTTTAGGATGTCCAATGACGTATTCGATAATGCCATAAATGTTTCGCCTGGTTATACCTTCAAAAATTTTTTTCTTCAAACGTCAGTAAATCCGTCATTACTCGACTGTGTAGGCGGCCGTGAAGTTTCGTTTTTCTTTATTACAGTTCAGTATTAACGATTTGCCACTCTACACTCCCTACGGGTGAATTAAAATAACCGATTGATTCCCGAAAAGTACTATTTTGCTTTTCTATGGTTGGACGTAACATATTTAAAAGATCAGAGAATTTTTCATGAGTCATCCGAAAGTATTGGAAAAATTTTGCTTCACCTCTTACCAAACAGGGTATGAAATTCTCCATAGAGTTTTCTCTTGCTATTCATATCATGGACCCAAATTCGATTTTTCCTTTTCTTCGCCATTTGTTCTTCATCTTGAAATGCGCATGCAATCGCTAATATTTCTTCTTCAGAACTACTCATTTTAAATTTAAAATATAAACGCAAAAGAGAGAAGTTTCGTACTAACCCGCTTCGACGATTGCATGAAATGAAAATACGGGAAGCAAATCCGAATATAATGTGCGATGATGACAAAAATATTACGATTCGTCCGATGCGTCCGTTGCGTCCGATGCGAACAAATGCGCGCTTACCTTTACTTTTCCGTTTTCCGCCGGCGGAGGTAAAAGTGTTGTCATAGCAACATAGATGCAATACAAACAAACAACAAAATAAGCGTCAACAGCTCAAGAGTTATTAAACTAAAATTTGTATTTATCACTCAATTTGTGACTGCATTTCTAAAAATCACTAATTTTTGGAACAAATTGGTTATTATTTAATCGAACTTACTCAATAACTGCTTATCAATACGGAATTAAAATGCAATCGAAGACGCAATTTTAAAAATATAATTATTGTTGACAGTGTCCACTGACAGCTTTATGTTACATTACTATAGCAACAACCTGAGCCTATTCACCGACACCGCACCGGTCTAAGCCGCCTTGCGAACCCACTTATCTTTAATAATAATTATTATTAGTATTAAAAAGAGACGTTTTTGCATTAATTTGTCGACATTTGAAGAAAAAACAACATATTTTATTTGGAGGAAAAGTTACTTTTCATGGCTTGTTCTCTATTACCAGCCTCACTACGTTCGGCTGTTAAACACGAGCGCGCCATGAAAAGTATCACTTTTCCCCCATATAAAATAATATACTATTTTCTTCAATCGTCAGTAAATCCGTCATTACTCGACTGTGTAGGCGGCCGTGAAGTTTCGTTTTTCCTCCGCCGGAGCTTTACTTTTCACTTTTCCGCCGGCGGAGGTAAAAGTGTTGTCATAGCAACATAGATACAATACAAACAAACAACAAAATAAGCGTCAACAACTCAAGATTTAGTAAACTACAATTTGTATTTATCACTCAATTTGTGACTGCATTTCTAAAAATCACTAATTTAGGAACAAATTGGTTATTATTTAATCGAACTTACTCAATAACTGCTTATCAATACGGAATTAAAACGCAATCGGAGACGCAATCTTAAAAAAATAATTATTGTTGACAGTGTCCACTGACAGCTTTATGTTACATTACTATAGCAACAACCTGTGCCTATTCACCGATATCGGTCTAAGCCGCCTTGCGAACCCACTTATCTTTAATAATAATTAGATATTATTACGATTAAAAAGAGATGTTTTTGCATTAATTTGTCGACATTTGAAAAAAAAACAGCATATTTTATTTGGAGGAAAAGTTACTTTCATGGCTTGCTCTCTATTACCAGCCTCCCTCCGTTCCGCTGGTAAACATGAGCGCGGCATGAAAAGTATCACTTTTGCTCCATATAAAATAATATACTATTTTTCAAGAAGGACGCGACTTTTCCATTGGTTTTTACTACGCTAATACCATTCATAACCTAGACAACTAGAACCTGTGTTTACAAGTTTTTAAAGTGACTGCGTTCCAGTAACGTTCGAGGTACTCCGTTGTTTGTGCTGCATGTATAAATATTTCTTGTATTACTTTGTTTCCCTTTTATATGTGGATTTTTGATCTGGAGGCATTTGTCGTTTCTCCTGTAAATTGATATTGTGGATTATGGCGCTAACTTTTAAATGTTGCAAAAATAAAAGCCAAAACAATTACATTTGTATTCAATGCATCAAGGACAAATAGGATATCTATGGTTAGAGACAATTTGATCTGGTGCTCAAATGAATGTTTTGCGTTGTCCTCGGACTCTCACCCTGATGTGATTGATGCCTTACAGCAAACAATAATAGAGCTGAAAATTGATTTGGATAGCAGCACAAAGCATTTAGAAAAAACGAAAAGAGATATGCAGGCTGTTATCGAAGCAGCAGAGTGTGACGAAGCACATCTTGTGAATGAAAATAATGGATTGAAGATCAAAATACGCGAACTTGAAAGGGTTATTGACAGTATGAAGCGGGACACTAGATCCTTGATGGCTACTGCTACTCAGACGCTCACCTGTCCTTTAGCCATAACGCAGGACAGTTCTTGTCAGTGTACCTTGGATGCGGAAGACACTTCTCCCACAGATGGCATTGAAATCCAAGCACTGGAGAGGGAGCTTGTCGATGCTCGGGCGACTCTCTCTGACCTTGAGGACCTGAGACGGCGCATGTTTACCACAATTGAGACTTTAACTCTGGACAATAAAATTCTTACCAAGGAACTAGAAGACCTTAAACTACAATTGTGCTACTCTCTTGATGTCATTCCTGCCTCTTCAACCCACGCCAACGAGGAATATACAGGTGTTTCCCTACTTCAGGAAATGTCCATAGCAGATGAGGATGCTCCGGACGAAGCACTGTCCATGAGGCTTTCTGATGCGCCTAGTGGAACATCACAGACGGCCCCAGTCAGCTCATATGGTCGACCAGACTCCAATCAACCTGTTAGGGACAGAGTCGTTGTTGTTGGTGATGTGAGTGCTCGCGGCTTGTCCTCTGGGATTCGTCAGTATGTTGATGATTCAAAATCTAGTGTATTTGGTATTACAATGCCAGGTTATAGTGCCGGTATGATAGCAGGTAAAATCTTCAACTACACCAGCTCGCTGCGCCCTGATGACACTGTTATTGTCTGTTAGAGTGTTGATGTGGTGGGGGTGTCGGGTCGTGCGATTTGCAGGCTATGTTCTGTTGGCAAGTTTTGTAATCTAATTTTTAGTATAAGCTACACAAGACACGGGTCTTCCAATAGAATGTGTACATTTTTCTATAACCAAGTTTCTCTTTTTATGAAGAGGCATAGCGCATCAGTTAGAATTTTTAGCAATGATATTATGGGGAGTAGATTTAGAGTAGGTAAAAGAGTGCTATGTCGCCATTTGGCTTAAGTGGCGACACGCATTTTTTAGTGTAAATTCTGTTGACTCAAACATTTCTATCATGTTGCTGAACATACAGTCTGTACGTTGTAAGAGTAATGAATTGTACATTTTTATAGCCAGCTTAAACTATCCTAGTATACTACTTTTGACTGAACATTGGTTGAATATAGATGAACCATTGTATATCCCTAGATATACTGTAATTTCCAGGTTTTGCCGGTTAAATTACCGAAATGGTGGCACTGCAGCCTTAATTAATGACTCGTTTTCTGATAGGTTATGCTTTGTGGGGTGTGATAAGTTTGACTACCTGATTGAGGAGAAGCTATTTGAGTTCTCTGCAATGGTTTCTGTGAAGTTCAATATGTATGTGATCTGCATACACAGGTCGCCTGATTCGGATGTCCTTGAGTTCCTGAGTAGACTTGAGATTTTGCTGTCTCAGCTTCCTGCGAGTCATAAAATTATCTTGGCAGGTGATCTAAATATTGATTATGGCGATAGTGAATCGCAAACTACTGCCATGGTCTCAAATTTGCTAACATCTTTTAACCTTTCCATGCATGTTCACAGTTTCACCCGGGTCACTGACCACTCATCTACTACAATCGATTATATATGCTCAAACTTGAGTTATGATCTGGATTGTGAATCTTTGGATGCAGCACTGTCTGATCCTAATGCTGTGTATGCCAGGTTTTCTATCGGAAATTTATCAAAGTATAGAAGGTCCGGTAGGGTGAAAAGGCGAATATTTGATAGGAAAAATTATGACCGTTTTCGACAGGAGTGTAATCTCTTTAATTGGGATTCAATTCAGACTGAGTCTGACAGTCTTACTGAGTTTTACACTGCATTGTGTGGTATTATAAATTCTTCTTTTCCAGTTCGTAATGTTAGAGTGAAGGGTCAACCTAAGCCGTGGTTAACCAGGGGTATGAGGATCTCAGCTGCAAATTTGAGGTGCCTTAATACATTAAGGAAATTCTATCCCAATAATATATTTTTACAAAGTTACTTTTCTAACTACAGGAAAACTTATAGGATGCTAATACGCATGGCTAAAGAATTATATTACTCGCATAGACTCAAAAGGTCGTCAAATCAGGGCAGGATGTCATGGAAAATCATAAATAAGCTTACAGGTAGAACTAGTTTTCATAAGAATGGTATCTCACTTGATCCCAATACATTTAACGAATTTTACTGCTCCGTGGCTTCTACTGTGACTAGCAATATATCATGTGACATCGATCCTATCAGCTACTTGTCACAGGTCCACGGTGCTGATAGATTTCGTTTTCGTCCAATTGGTCACAATGACATAAAATGCACCATAAACGAGATGAACAATAAAAATGCCCCAAGCTCTGATGGCACATCACTTAAAATTCTTGCTGAGCTCCCAGATGAAGCTTTTCTTGCCTTGGCATATGCGATAAATGACACCTTTTTCAATGGAGTTTTCCCTTCAACCTTGAAGGTTGCTACTGTAGTCCCTATACATAAGGGGGGAGACCTCGGTAGTCCTGCAAATTTTCGTCCCATATATTTGCTTTCTACTCTTTCCAAACTAATAGTGACTATTGTAAGAGACCAAGTTGTTGACTTTCTTGAAAGAAACAATAACATAAATAAAAACCAGTTTGGATTTCGAAGGGGCAAGAGTACGGCGGATGCAATTTTCAATTTTATGAAATCTGTACTTTATGCAATAAACCAACATAGGTCTTCGGCTGCAGTGCTTTGCGATCTTTCGAAGGCCTTTGATTGCGTCAGCCATGATATTCTGTTATAGTTATTTTCCTAACTAGTGCGGAAAGTCATACTTTTCCGCACGCGATTGCAATTTGCCGAACGACGCGCAGCGGAGTTCGGCAAGCAGTCGAGTGAGGAAAAGAGACTTTCCGCATGAGTTAGGAACAAAATTTTTTCTACGAGCACCTAAATCAAAAATTGAACCGTCTATTTTGTTTTATTTGGGAAAATAGAATAGTTATTTCTATTCGCTTGAGAAACATAGATTTTTTAGACAAGATTTTATTTAAAAAGCCTAAAACAATAACAATTTAATAGCAGTTATTGATATTGGGTGTCCCAAATTTGTAGCTATATTTCTTTTGTATAATAATTCTTTAATAACTATAATTAGTTTTCCGCTTTGTTATAACGAACCCTAAATTTGGTATTATCAATATAGAAGTTACTGTGTGACAAATTTGTATACTTTTTTTGATATTTTTACTTTTCCGCACTAGTGCGGAAAAGTAGTGCGGAAAAGTACTTTTCCGCACTAGTGCGGAAAAGTGGCACTTTCTAAACTAAATTCAGTGCGGAAAAGTGAACTTTTCCGCACGCAAGTAGAAAAAATAAGTTAAACATCTACGGCTTCCAGGGTACTGAACTGAAATTCTTTGCCTCTTACCTAAGTTCTAGATTCCAGGTGGTGACTGTGGACGGGAGGGTGTCGCAGAGGAGACTTATTTCCAGTGGCGTCCCTCAGGGATCCGTTTTGGGACCCTTACTCTTTATCATTTACATTAATGATCTTATGAGTCTGGATATTACCGGCTTGTTTACAGTCTTTGCCGACGACGGCACAGTCACTTGGAGTCATAAGGACCCTGTGGTACTACACGACTTGGTCTCCACGGATCTAAGGAAAATCAAAGACTGGTGCGATTCTAATTTGCTGTCCTTGAATCTTTCCAAGACACATATGATGACTTTTAGAAATCTCAATCTTCCCGCGACGTCTCACTTTCGCATCATACATTGGGCTCGGTGAGCTCTTCCAAATTTCTTGGTCTTAATCTCGACTGCAGCCTAAAGTTTGACGAACATGTTCTGGCGATCAACAAAAAAATCTCGTCGGGTTCTTACAGTGTAGTAATCTGTTTGTAATAAGCTACTTACCATTCTCGTTATGTAATATACTATTGTGAACTGTGTTTATCTTCGAAAACATTATGCCTGGTAATACGTGTGCATTTCGTGGGTGTCATTCCAAGGGAGGGTAAGGAATAATGTTTTATTTTCCAAAGGGTCCGGAAACGTAAGTATTTTTTTTACATTCATTATAAATACTTTATAATACGTTTATAATTCTTTCATATTATGACATTTCAAATAACTGAAGCAAAATAAGATTAAAACAATTATGTGCCTCAGCTTTATAAGCACACAACTGAAGTGAAACTTCTGAGAGATATTAGGAATTGAGTTTTTACTTTTTTTAAGCTTTTTCCCCTGGTTTCGACAGGTTTTTTAATTTTTTTTCGCCTTTTTTTCATCAAAAACCACGTATCTCTAACTTTTTTTATATTATTTCTTTATTATTTCGTTTTATAACACTTTTATTCACTCTCCGAAGAATTTTTCCATTTGTTTTTATTCTTTATTATTATTTGGTTTTATAATACTTTTATTAATTTAATTTTTTTTCTCATAAAGTAGTTTTTTTCTTCCCATTTTTGCCATCCCCGACCTCGCAGCTGAATTCCTTCGCCTTTTTTCCGCCGAAAACCGCGTTTCTCTAACTTTTCTTTATTATTTTTTTCTCTTATTTTATTTTATAATATTTTTATTAAATTTCCGAACAACTTTTTAAGTTTCTTTTTTCAATTTTCTTACTATTTTTTGGCAAATATTTGGGTATCCGAGGAGGTGGGGGTATAATTCCCATCCCACTGAGGTCGTCGTTTGTCAGTTTTTCGATCCGAGGCTCCGTTGCAGAGATATCGGCAAAGAAAGGTTTTTCCCCGAAATCCCTCCTTAACTTCACTCCCCATGAGCCCCGGTCCCCCCATATGTTCAAAGGTAGTCCCGCATGAGGCGCACCTACCATACAAATTTCGACTCCGTAGTTCTTCCCGTTTTCCCGAAATTAATTATTTTAGTTTTTTCTTCTCCTCCCTCTCCTGGCTGAATTTTCGATCCTCATTTTATCCCGGGTACATGTTCTGAAAATTTCCGCACTCTAGCTATACTGGAAGATGCTTAATTAAAGGGGCGTTTCACTTTGATTTCCGTTTCACTTTGATAAGCGTTACATTTTTTCTGACTACCGTCACTAAAGAAGTTTCACTTCAAAAAAAGTCTTGAGTAGCACAGTACACGTGGTGAAGCCGGTACTTCTTTATTGAGTCTCAACTTATTTTACTTATTTCAGCCGGTTCCGATACGTTATAATCAATTTTAATAGATTTGGTTAGTCGTCTAATCAACTTTTGGTTAGTTTCACTTAGTCTTAACTTATTTGACTTATTTGAGCGGGTTCCGATACGTTATAATCAATTTTAGTAGATTGGGTTAGTGTTGGTTAGTCGTCGAATCAACTTTCGGTTAATTTGATTTAGTCTCGACTTATTTTAGTCATTTGGACCGGTTCCGATACGTAGTAATCAATTTTAATAGGTTTAGTTAGTTTGGGCTAGTCGTCCAATCAACTTTTGGTTAGTTTCACTTATTCTCAACTTATTTTAGTCATTTGAAGCGGTTCCGATACGTTATAATCAATTTTAATAGATTTGGTTAGTTTGGGTTAGTCGTCCAATCAACGATACGAAAATTTCGTAACGCGAGACGAAAACATACACCATGTCGTGATGCTACCTTGAAAATACACTCTCATAAAACCAATGAAGTATTCACTTCAAAAAGGTTAGAACGCGACAAATCAGTAAACTCTGAGTAAAACCGTTAAACCCTAAAAGATAAGTACTATTCATAATACATTTCTAATAAAGTAAATAATAAACATGTAATTAATTACTTGTTTTATCGGTGTATAGCATTTTTTCCTTTCATACCTTTCTCTCAGTGTATTAAACCGGTCATCTGTCACATATGATAAATTGAAATGTTTTACTTTTTTAAGTTACGTAGATACTGTTTAAAATAAAGCAATGTTGTTTTTAAATGTGTTCCTTCATTTTGACATATTAGTATAATGTGCAACAAGTCCTGAAAATAAGACTTTTCACATGAATGAGACAGTTTGGTGACAGGAGCCGTAGGGGAGTGTCATAAAGTCTTATGAGTGTGAAAAGTCTTTTCAGCACGTGTAGCACAGTATACTTTTTCTACGACTGCTACATACAGGGTGCCCCTCTGGGAGTGTAGGAGAAAATTACATGTTATATGGGAAATTTTTTTATTATCGATTTATCAGAAAAGTTTATTCCTAGCGAAAGAAGCTACGTGAGTAAGATTCTCGCTAAACTGTAACTATGAACTTTTCGAGGAGCCTAAAATGCAAATCGGTCAAATCTGGGAAGCCTCCCCTGGATGGGATATATTGCTTCCTTGTAAGATATACCTTAAGTCCAACGATAGAACGATAGAGTGGGCAATAGACAAATTCGGCGGCATCGAAAGTTTAAAGCAACAGGCGAAAAAACAGGGGGAAGTAGCTATGATGACTCACACGTTGGGATTCCCTGATGAAGACGGGAATATTATAAACATGAAGAGGTGGATCTACTATCCTATCACCACCAACAAAAATGCCACGGAAGATGCCCAGGACATACACATTTTCGAAGCTCTTAAACTTATCAAGGCTCACATGCTGAGGAACAACATAACCAAATTGGCAATACCGGAAATGGATGGAGTGGTTGGCACTATAACTATCCGGATACTGGAATACCTGTTCTCAGACACAAATATTCAGGTAGTAATGTTTAAACCAAGAAGAGATAGTAAACCCGCCACTAGACTAAAATCTTCTACAGGGGAATCCAACTCAGGTATAAAACCAAAAAAGCCAAGAGGGGATGCGCTAATAATTAAAATGGACGGTATGAAATATGCAGAAGTACTCAAAGCTGTTAAAGTATCCATAAACCCCAGGGAGATTGGTGTAGATATTAAAGAGACAAAAGAGACACGAAAGGGAGAGCTACTAGTGACAGTTCAGAACGGATCAGATAAAGCTGAAGCACTAAAGAAAGAAATATGCGAAAGACTTCCACAAGCGTCCGTGTCATTTAGGGTCAACAAAAAAGTGCTCCACATAAAAGATATGGATAGCATTACCACCCAGGAAGACATCAGAGAAAGCATAAGCAAAACAATTGGAGTAAAAAGTTACAGCTTTGAGGTAAGGGCTCTAAGGCCTGCATACGGGAAAAGCAAAATGCCATCGTCGTCATTAACGCAACCGAAGCTGACAAACTACTAAAAATCGAACGATTGAGGATCGGATGGATGAGCTGCCGTGTCCAGGAGAGAATTCCTGAACTAAAGTGTTTCAGATGCTGGGAGACGGGCCACATAAAAACCGAGTGCAGGGGCCCAGATAGAGAACAGAATTGCCGGAGGTGTAGCAAACCGGGGCACAAAGCAGCGATCTGTCCAAACACGGAATTCTGCATACACTGTAAAACGGAAGGGCACCAGACGGGCTCCTTCAAGTGCACGGCAGTGACACGGGCGCAAAGGCAGCAGACAGACCAACAAAGTGAACCAACAACCAAATAAGGCAAGTTCTCAAAATAAACATAAACCGCATTAGACAAGCACATGACCTGGCTCTTGCCACGGCAAAAGAAATTAAAGCTCCTGAGTGAACCCAACATCAAAGCCATACAAAATAGGAAAGATTGGACCTTTGACGATCGTATAAACACGGCCATTAAAGTAATGGACAATAAACTGGCAGTCAAAGAACAAGGAAGTGGACCCGGTTTCTCATACATTACAACAAAAAACTTTACCGTCTACAGCTGCTACGTTTCACCCAATAATGAACTCTCCGACCTGGAGGAAACAATAGAAGCAATTGGCAACCGCATCAGAACCTGCAGCGAAAAGGCAATAGTAACGGGAGATTTTAACGCCAAATCCCTTCAGTGGGACAAGGAAAGGGAGGACGACCGAGGGAAACTGATGGCAGAATGGATAGCCGAGCACAATATGATAGTCATAAATGAACCAGGTAAACCAACTTTCCACAGACGGGATTTTGAATCAACTCTGGATCTGACTCCAGCAACAGAAAATATTAAGCGCCAAATATTAGAATGGGATGCAAGAGATATCGAATCCATGAGCGATCATGATTATATAATCCTTAAAATCGACGAAGTAAACAAACCCATAGCAAGACACGAGAACAAGAAGGGGTGGAACCTCAGGAAACTAGACAGAGAAAGACTTGAATCTGCCATCAGGGATATTCCCGAAAACGAGGCACCAGCATCACACAAGAGCTTTACCAAAACACTCCAAGATCTGTGTGATAAATCCATGCCAAAGAAGAAATACAGCAGTCGAGGTCATCCAGTTTATTGGTGGAGCGACGAAATAGCTGAACTCAGAAGGGAATGTATCAAAAAAAAGAAGACAGTATACCAGAGAAGCAAGAAGAAGTCAGGACGAATAACTGTGGACAATGTACAAGGACGCCAAGAAAACGCTTCGAAATAAAATCAAGATGGCCAAAAAATTATGCTGGAAGAAACTTTGCGAGGATTTAAATCGGGATATATGGGGTAACGGGTACAAAATTGTTATGAAGAGCCTACTAGGATTCCCTGCAAGACCCCAGATGACTATGGGGATGATGGAGAAGGTCGCCACTCATCTCTTCCCAGAACACGACGAGGTGAAATTTAGAACGGATAAGTCAGAACCAGTTACGCCCTTTAGCATAGACGAGCTTAGATTTGCGAGCAACAAGTTAAAAAATAAAAAAGCGCCGGGCCCCGGAGGAGTGCCCGCAGAAATAGTTAAACAAGTGATACGAGACAAGCCAGCGTACGCACTGAAGGTGTACAACAACCAAGCAGCAGATGGTATCTTCCCACGAGAATGGAAAAAGGCTAATCTAGTCTTACTGAAGAAAGGTGACAAACCTGTGGAAAAACCAAGCTCCTACCGACCGATCTGCCTGTTAGAAATCGAGGAAAAACTCTATGAGCACCTAGTACTTTCCAGATTAAATAGTGAACTCGATTATCAGCAAGGCAATTTGGATTCAGAGCAAAACGGCAGACTGTGGATGCAATACTGGAGGTTATTAGAACAGCAGATAATGCTGCAGCTTATACACCGGCGCATCGGCGCATATGCGTGGCCATTACACTGGACGTTAAAAACGCGTTCAACAGTGCATCGTGGCAAATAATCCTAGACGACCTTAGAGGGAGAAGAGTGCAAGAAGGACTGATCAGGATAATTAGGTCATATCTATCGGGCAGAGAAATTATTTTAGAGGCTGAAGGAAATACTAGAGCCAAACGCATCAGCAGCGGTGTACCGCAGGGTTCCGTCCTGGGCCCAAAATTATGGAACTGGAGATTGTGCAACCCCAAGGAGTGAAGCTTGTCGGAATCGCGGACGATGTGATCATGGTCGCAATAGCAAAAACAGAGGAAAGCTTGATGAATATCACAAACATCGCACTGACCAGGGTTACCAACTGGATGAACAGCAGACGGCTACAGCTAGCGGCCGAAAAAACTGAGATCGTTCTATTAACCACGAGGAGGAAACTTACACCAATAACCTTCAATGTACAGGGGACTGTAGTGGGACCAAGCAAAGCTATCAAATATCTGGGAGTGTGGCTAGACACGAAGTTAACGTTTGCTGCGCACATAGACAGAATAGTGCAAAAAGCAGAAATGACAACGACTGCGCTCGCAAGTCTTATGCCCAACATTGACGGACCTAGACCCTCCAAAAGAAGAGTGCTGGCGGGAGTAATACACTCGCAACTCTTGTATGCAGCTCCTGTCTGGCATGCCGCAGTAAATCATAGTAAATTATTAGGACGGATCAATAAAATCCAAAGGCTCATATGTATCAGAGTATGCAGTGGATATCGCACCATTTCATTGGCTGCAGCGCAGATAATATCCGGAGTACCACCCATAAAACTCCTAGTCCTTGAAAGGAAGGAGAGATACGAAGGCGCAAAAGAAGACGCAGCCAGAGCCACTCTCCTCAACAAGTGGCAAGAAGAGTGGACACAACAGACCTATGGGCGCTGGACGAGAAGGATAATTCCGAGTATTCAGACTTGGTTGAATAGACCACATGGGGAACCCGACTATTATCTGTGCCTGGCACTTTCAGGCCATGGGTCTTTTAGGAAATACCTTTTCGACAGGCGCAGGGCGGATTCAGACCAATGTAGGTACTGTGGACAGACGGACGATGTGGAACATACCCTCTTTGTCTGCATTAGATGGGAATCATTAAGGGAAGAGTTCTTTAGAGACACAGATAGCTGCTTTACAGAGGGGAATATGATGAATAACTTGCTAGTGTCAGAGGAAAGTTAGCAACGCACATATGCAGTGATACGAAGCATCTTAGAAACGAAGGAAATAGAAGCCAGATGAACACAGCTAGAGTAATAACTAATTGAAGGCTCCGCATATCGTGTAGAAGTAATGCGAGAGCGGATACCTGCACGATATGCCTGGAAGAGCAGGAGGAAGGGTTTTAGAACAAAGAGGCAGTCACTGCCTGGTCAACTGGATGACTTTCAACATCGACGAGGTGTCTAGATAGAGATTTCCTAATCCCCCCCTGTACTGTAACTATGGGCACAGTCCTAAAATGGGGCCACCGGTGTGGGGTCCCTATTTTCCAAATAATTTGAAAAAGATGCTCCGGGGGCTAAGCCCTAAAATGAGCCTCAGGGGGCGAAACCCTATAATGGGGCCTATGGTACGGGAGTCCCATTTTTTACAGATTTAGGAATATAGCCATCGGGGGCGAAGCCCTTAAATTGAGCCCCAAGCCTTAAAAGGGGGGTCCCTGTTATGAGATTCCCATTTTCTACTGTTTTGCAAATAGGGGCTCCTGGGGGGTGAAGCCCTAAAATTGGGCCCCCTTTTTTAGAGATCTAGGAGGGCGAAGCTCTAAAACGGAGATGAAGCCCTTTAATCTAAATACCCGAATAAGCGTGTGCCGTGTATGCTTTTCACACGATGATTAAAATGTCCAGTTTTCAAGAGCAGTTGTTAGTGCGCTTTTGTCTATTTTCAGGGCAGTCGTAGAAAAAGTAATTTAAACGGGGTAAGTATCTAGATAAAAAAGGTAGATCAAATGTTTCTATAGCAACCATTAAAAAAGTAGGCGCATCAAAAACATCATTTTAAGCACGCTGCAGCGTGCGATAATCGTTGATTATGATGCATGCGTAATAAAAAAAAATATGTTTGCCTTAGGTGTGTTTTTAACGACTTTCGGGTAAATATTCGGGCGTGGCATCCCGAAAATTTTTCGTCTGCGATGAATTTGCCTCTGCCGGCCTTTTGCCCCACCTAAAGTAGTAAAAGTCGAATCTACGATAAATTTGTCAGGATTCTAAGAAAGTTAATTTCAATGTAGAATCTGTCAAGCAGTTAGAGTACAGTGTAAACTCCGAGTGGAATTAACTCAGAGCTAACACAACTCTTACAAAAACTATATTATAAAACACTGACCAAAGATCGTTAAACAATTCAAAAGTTACCTCAATCGAAAAAACATGCGCACCTTAGTAATCGGGTACAGTGTAAACGTATCAAGTTTTTGACCAATAGACATTGTTAATATTTTTAGCTGAAGTGCCTTCTTTAATCTGAGCCACATAACCTGCACGCCCAATATTCATTGTGCACGCCATTCCAAGGCGTGGCGTCAGGTTTAACACATCATGACAATATCAGTAACATGTGTCAAAGTGACAGCTACTGATCCCCAGCCATCCCCATCGTACATCGGCATTGTAAATGGCAACGTATACCTTGTGACACTACGTTGGAAAATCCATAAAAAATTAAATCTAACTCGGTTTTTCCCTAATAACTTTGTAAAAAAAATATATATAAATTGTCATAACGAACGTAAAATTTCCAAAAGCGATGCAAAATAAATATTTCAAAATAAAAACCAAGGACCTTTTTTAGCTCAAGAGTTCGTGTTGGCCATCAGTTCGTTCTTGGCTTCCAGCAAAAGAAAAGGGTCAAAAAACATTTAACTGTTAAGTTTCTCCTAGTTTAACAGAATCCGAGAGTTTCAAACATTCCAATCTTTCGAAACAGAGTTTAAGGTTTCTGAACAATTTAATTATTGTAAAGTTTTCGAAATACTGTTTACTTCGACTTTAATCAGGATCCGAAATATGTTCCTTGACTAAAGGATTCTTTACAATTGTCTGGGATTTAACGTAGTAAACGGCTTAAAAAAATGCTCTAAAAAGTAATAATTATGAACTAAATTAAGTATATATGGACACACAAACTAAGGATGTCTCTAAGATAAATCTAAAGAAATCAGCGCCAAATTCTACAGCTTCATGTAAAATTGGCTTAAAATCAGTGTTGCCAGATTGTGGTTGGCTCTATTTAATATATACTTATTTTGAAAGTATCTGGCTTCTTTGAAAATATTAAGAGGTACTTAAAAATATCTAGCTTTGAAAGTTTTAGGTTATGTTGAAAGTGTCAAGTTAGCTTAAATTTATCTCGTTACGGTGCGCGGAAATATCTAGTTATTTAAGTATTTAGTTATTTTAGAAGTTACTTGTCTCCGAAATATGCCGGTTATTTTGAAAATAGTTATCTATGGTTATTTTGAATGTATTTAGGATTTTTTAAAGAATCTATGCACTTTGAATTACTTTGAAGTAGTCTATTCGTCTTGAAAGTATCTGATTACGTTGGAAGATTCTAGTTTCCTTTAAGGGTTCCTTCTATTTAGGTACTTTGAAATTATTTAAATATGTTGGTGTGTATATTTTAAAACAGTTTTCAAATAGATTTTTTAATTGAATTAAATTCAATTTTTCAATTTTTAGTTATATTAAAAGTATTTAGTTATGTTAAGCGTATCTCGTTACGGTACATGAAACTATCTAGTTTTTTAAGTATTTAGTTATTTTAGAAGTACCTTGTTTATTCAAAATAATTCAGTTATTTGGACAGTAGATATCTATAGTTATTTTGAATTTTAAAAAGTCTAGTTACTTTGAAAATATCCCGCTATTTTAAAAGTATCTAATTACCTTGAAACTATTTAGAAACTTTGCAAATATTTTATTACTTTGAAGGCTTCACTTGTTTTGAAAATATCTGGTTACGTTGAAGTATCTGGCTTCTTTTCAGGGTTTCTTATAGATAGATACTTTGAAACTATTTGGTTGCTTTTAAAATAATTAGTTACCTTAAAAGTATATATAGCTACTAGCTGCTCTGAGAGTATCTGGAAACTTTAAGTGTATTTGTTTATTTTGAACGTATCTAGTTATTTAGATGTACATATTGCAGTTCTTGAAAGTAGGTATCTATAATAATTTTAAATGCATATAGGCATTTTAAAAGAATCTAGTTATTTTGAAAGTATACGGCTATTTTAAAAATATTCATTTACTTTTAGAGTAACTAGTTATTTTGAAAGTGTTCAATTATTTTGAAGTATTCTATTTGTTTTGAAAGTATCTGGATACATTGATTTTATCTAGCTTCTCTTAAGAGCTCTGTATGAATATTTTGAAAAAATCTGGTTACTTTGAGAACAACTAGTTACTTTAAAAGTATCTAAAGTTACTTTGAAGTCATTTAGTATTTACTAACCTTGAAGGTAATTATTGATTTTGATTCATAGATCTTTAAATTATTTTCAAATAGACTATGTTGAAGGTATCTAGTTAAGTTAAATTTATCTCATTGCAATGCATGAAGGCATCTAGATTTTTTTTAATATCAATTTATTTTGAAGAATCTATTTACTTTGAAAATATAAAGCTGTTTAAAAATCAGCCTATTACGTTAAAAGTATCTGGTTACTTTGAAGATATTTAATTACTTTGACGGCTTCTATTTTTTTGAAAGTATCTAGTTACATTAAAAGTATCTTTTTAAGGATTCAAATTGTCTGGTTGCTCTCAAAATACCCAGTTAATTTTTATAGTATCTATAGTTACCTTGACCACATCTAGTTGCCATGGAAGTATCTAGTAACCTTAAAGGTACTTATTTATTTTGGAAGTATCCGAATATTTAAATGTGCCTTTTAACCATATTTTCAAATAGATTTTTTAATGGATTAGCATCGAGTTATGTACTCTATAAGTTCCCATTGATATTGATGATAATGATAAAGTTTCAGATTTAGTTATGTTAGAAATATCTTGGTTCTTTAAAATATTCTATTAATTTTAAAAGTAGGTTTTTACAGTTATTTTCAATATTAAAAAATCTAGTTACATTGAAAGTATCCAGTTACGTTAATTTAAAGGGATTTAATTGCTTTGAAAGATTGTACTTGGTTTGAAAATATCTGTTTACGTCTAAAGAATTTAGCTTCTTTTAAGGTTTGCTTATAGATAGATATTTATATACTATGTAAGTTCCCAGTTATGTTGAACGTATTTAGTTCTGTTAAATTTATAATAGTTTTCCTTTACCTTCAAAGTAGGTATCTATAGTTATTTTGAAAGTATTTAGGCATTTTTAAAGAATATAGTTACTTTTAAAAGTATCCAACAACACTGAATGTATCTAGGCATTTTTAAGGAATTTTGTTACTTTTAAAAGTATCCAACTATGTTAAAAGTATCTGGTTAGTTTAAAAGTATTTAATTACTTTGAAGGTAACAGGTTATATTGAAAGTATCTAGTTTCTTTTAAGGGTTTCTTATAGATAGATGCTTTAAAATTATATAGATGCTTTGAAATATCTAGTTACTTTTAAAGTATCTATAACCATTTCGAAGTCATCTACTTGTTCTGAAAATATCGAAAAACTTTGAAGTTATTTATTTATTTTGAAAGTATCTAGTTATGCAATCTGTAAGTTTCTAGTTACGTTGAAGTTATCTAGTTATGTTAAACTTATCTTGTTACGGTAAGTGAAAACATTTTTTAAATATTTAGTTATTTAAGAAGTATCTTCTTTTGAAAGTATCCGGTTACACTGAATGTATCTAAAGCTTCTTTTAAGGGCTCCTTATGGATAGATGCTTTGAAATTATCTGACTGCTTTGAGAATATCTGGTTATTTAATAAAGTATCTACTTTAAATTCATCTATTTGCAGATTTGTAAATTTCTAGTCATGTAGAAGGTACTAATTAAGTTAAACTTATCTCGTTACTGTGTTTGATGATATCGATTTTTTTAATATTTAATTATTTTAGAAGTATCTTGTTTCTTCGAAATGATCCAGTTGTTGAAAGTAGGTATCTATAGTTATTTTGAATGGAACTAAGCATTTTTAAAAAATCTAGTTACTTTAAGAGTATTTAATTACTTTGAGGGCATCTATTTGTTTTGAAGGTATCTCTTTACGTTGAATGTATCTAGTTTCTTTTAAGGGCTGATAAATACTTTCTAAATTTCCACTTATATTGAAAGTATCCAATTATGTTAAACTTATTTTGTTACAAAGCGTGAAGATACGTTATTTAATAATTTTGGAAGTATTTTTCTTTCACTCTTTCATTTATTTTGAATGTAGGTATCTATAGATATTTTGAATGTAACTAGGCATTTTGAAAGAATCTAGTAACTTTGAAAGAATCAGGCCGTTTTAAAAATATCAAATTACGTTGAAAATATCTAGTTACTTTGAAAGCATTCAATTACTTTGAAGGCATCTATTTGTTTTGGGGGTATCTCGTTACGTTGAATGTATCTAGTTACCTTATGGTTCCTTATGGATAAATACTTTGTAAGGTTCCAGTTATATTAAAAGTATCTGGTTATGTTAAACTTATTTTGTTACAAAGCGTGAAGATATATTATATAATAATTTTGGAAGTATTTTATTTCTTCGAATTATTCCTGTTATTTTGAAAGTAGGTCTCTATAGTTATTTTGAGTATATGTAGGCATTTTTAAAGAATCTAGTTACTTACTTTAAAAGTGTTCCATTATGTTAGTTTGGGTTAGTTTGGAATGCATCTAGAATTTTTTAAAGGATCTAGGTGCTTTGAAATTATTTGGCTGCTTTGAAAATATCTGGTTACTTTTAAAATATCTATAGCTACTTTGAATGCATATAGTTGCTGTGAAAGTATCCAGCAGGTTTAAAAATATTTATTTAATTTGAAAGTATCTAATTATTTTGAAGTGTATATTTTAAAATAGATTTTTAATAAATTATCATATCTAATGGATTTTTTTCAATTTCTAGTTATAGTGAAAGCATTTAGTTATGTTAAGCTTATCTCGTTACTTTACGTCAAGTTATTTATTTTTCTTAAGTATTTAGTTATTTTAGAAATAATGTTTTTTATATTTATAGTTATTTCGAATTAAAAAAAAAATCTAGTTACTTTGAAAGTATCCCGCTATTTGAAAAGTATCCAGATACGTTAAAAGTATTTAGAAACTGTAAATATTTAATTACTTTAAATACTTTACTTATTTTTTAAAGTATCTGGTTACGTTGGAAGTAACTAGCTTATTTTCAGGGTTCTCGATAGATACATATTTTCAAATTATCCAGTGGCTTTAAAAATAACTAGTTGCTTTTAAATTATCTATAGCTACTTTAAACCTTCTCTAAAAGTATCTAGTAACTTTAGAGTTATTTATTTATTTTTATTTTTAACGTATATAATTATTTTGATGTATATATTTTAAAATTATTTTCAAATGGATTTTTTATATGTTAGTATCTAGTTATGTACCCTGTAAGATCTTAGTTATGTTGAAGTTATCTAGTTATGTTAAGTTTATCTCGTTACGATCCATAAAGATATCTAGTTTTTTGTAAGTGTTTGAAGGCATTTAAAACAATCTAGTTATTCGAATCTAGTATTCGGCTATTTTAAAAACATCTATTGACTTTGAAAGTGTCTAATTATTTTCAAAATATTTAATAACTTTAAAGCGTTCCATTTGTTTTGAAAGTATTTGTTTACGCTGAATTTATCTAGCTCCTTTTAAGGGCTCTTTATGACATCAGATTACTATCAGAATAACTAGTTACTTAAAAAATATCTAAAGCTACTTTGAAGGCATTTAGTTGCTCTGAAAATATCTAGCATCTTTGAACGTATTTGTTAGCTTTATCGTATTTAGTTTGGGTTTGGGTTAGTTTAATGTACAGCTTTTAAAATTAATTACAAATAGACTTTTTAAAGGATTAGTATCTAGTTTTGTTATCTATGTTATGTAAGTTTCTAGTTACGCTAAAAGTATCTAGTTATGATAAACTTATTTCCTTACAGCGCATGAAGTTATCTAGTTTTTTTAAGTATTTAGTTATTTTAGAAGTATCTTTTTCACTCGAAATAGTCCAATTATTTTGAAAGTGGATATCTATAGTTATTTTGAATGTATCTAAGCCTTATTAAAGAATATAGTTACTTTGAAAGTATTTTCCTATTTTTAAAGCAGCCTATTCCTTAAAAGTATCTAGTTACTTTGAAGGTATTTAATTACCTTGATGACTTCTATTTGTTCTGAAAGTATCTAGTTACGGTAAAATTATCTTCCTACCTAGTTAATTATTATAGTATCTATAATTACCTTGACCACATCTAGTTGCCGTGAAAGTATCTAGTAGCTTTGAAGTTACTTATTTATTTTGAAAGTATCTAGTTATTTAAATGTGCCTTTTAACACTATTTCGAAACAGTTTTCTAATAGATTAGCATCGAGTTATGTACTCTATAAATTCCTAGTGATATTGAAGCTATCTAGTTAAGTTAAAATTGATTCGTTACGGTGCTTGAAGGTATCTAGATTTAGATTTAGCTATTTTAAGAAAGATCTTGGTTCTTCGAAATAATCTATTCATTTTTAAATTCGGTTTTTCAGTTATTTTAAATATTAAAAAATCTTGTTACTTTGAAAGTATCCAATTACTTTGAAAGTAACAAGTTAATTTTAAGGAATTTAATTGCTTTGAAAGATTGTACTTGGTTTGAAAATATTTGATTACTTTGAAAGTATTTAGCTTCTATAAGGGTTCCTTATAGGTAGATACTTATATACTCTCTAAGCTTCTAGTTATGATGAATGTATCTAGTTATGTTAAACTTATTATAGTTTTCATTTATCTTCAAAGTAGGTATCCATAGTTATTTTGAATATATCTAGGCATTTTTAAAGAATATAGTAACTTTTAAAAATATCCAACTGAATTAAAAGTATCTGGTTACATTGAATGTATTTAACTACTTTTAACTTATCTAGTTATGTTCAAAGTATCTAGTTTCTTTTAAGGGTTCCTTATAGATAGATGCTTTGAAATTATCTAGCTGCTTTGAAAATATCTAGTTTCTTTTAAGAGTTCCTTATAGACAGATGCTTTGAAATTATCTAGCGGCTTTGAAAATATCTAGTTACTTTAAAAGTATCTATAATAATGATTTTGAAGACATTTAGTTGTTCTGACAGTATCTAGCAACTTTGAAGGTACTTATTTATTTTGAAAGTATTTAGTTATGTAATCTGTAGGTTTCTAGTTATGTTAAAGTTTTCTTTGTCACGGTGCGTGAAAAAATAGATTTTTAAAGTATTTAGTTACCTGATTACGTTGAATGTATCTACCTTCTTCTAAGGGCTTCTTATAGGTAGAAGCTTTAAACTTATCTGGCTAATTTGAGGATATATAGTTACTTTAAAAGTATCTATTTTGAAACTATCTAGTAACTTTGAAGGTATTCATTTCTTTTTAACGTACCGAGTTATTTTGATGTATAAGTTTTAAACTTATTTTCAAATAGGTTTTGTAAGGGATTAGTACCTAGTTACGTACTCTGCAAGTTTATAAATATATTGAAGGTATCTATTTATGTTAAACTTATCTCATTACGGTGCGTGAAGGTATATAATTTTTTAAAAGTATTTATTTATATTAGCAGTATCTTACATCTTCAAAAAAATCCAGTTACTTTTAAAGTAGGTATCTATAGATATTTTGAATGCATTTAGGTACTTTTAAAGAATTTAACTAGTTTGAAAGTATAGCTGTTTAAAAATATTCATTTACGTAAAAAGTATTTAGTTATTTTGAAAGTATTTAATTACTCCTTACTCTTTTATTTCTTTTGAAAGTATCTGTGGTTATTTTAAATGTACCTAGACATTTTTAAAGATTATAGTTACATTAAAAGTGTCCAACTGTTTAAAAAGTAGCCTATTACGTTGAATATATTTAGTTATTTTGAAAGTGTTTAATTACTTCGAAGCCCTCTATTTGTTTTGAAACGTTACCAGAATGTTGAATGTATCTAGTTGCTTTTAAGGGTTCCTTATAGATAGGTACTTAGAAACTGTTTGGCTACTTTGAAAATATCTGTATATTTTAAAAGTATTAAAGCTCAGTGCTCTGACAGTATTTAGTAACTTTGAAAGTTTTTATTTGCATTGAAACGTATTTAGACAACTAGTTTTTTACAGCTTTCATTTATTTTAGAAATGTCTTGCAAGATGCGAAATAATCCAGTTCCTTTTTAAAGATCTAGCTATTTTTAATAGTATCCAACTACGTTGAAAGTATCTGGTTCCTGAAAAGTATTTAATTACTTTGAAGTCATCTAATTTTTTAAACTATCTGGTTATGTTGAAAGTACCTGGCTTCTTTTAAGAGTTCCTTATAGATGCTTTGAATTTAACTAGCTGCTTTGAAATTATGTAGTTACTTTAAAAGTACCTATAACTATTTCGAAAGCATCTAGTTGTTCTGCTAGCAACTTATTTTTTAAACAAAAGTAACTAGTTATGTAATCTGTAAGTTTCTAGTTCTGTTGTAGTTTTCTAGTTAACAGATTTTGTCACGGTGATTAAAATATTTTTCAAGTATTTAGTTATTTTAGAAGCATCTTGTTTTGAAAGTATCTGGTTACGTTGAATGTATCTAGCTTCTTTTAAGGGCTCCTTATAGATAGATGCTTTGAATTTATCTAGCTGCTTTGATATTATCTAATTACTTTAAAAGTATTTATAACTATTTCGAAAGCATCTAGTTGTTTTGAAAGTATCTAGCAAATTTGAAGGTACTACTTATTTTTTAATAAAAGTATCTAGTTATGTAATCTGTTAGTTCAAGTTCTAGTTCACATATCTATTCACGGTGTCTGAAAATATTTTTTAAGTATTTGGTTATTTTAGAAGTATTTTGTTTCGAAAGTATCGGGTTACGTTGAATGTATCTAGCTTTTTTAAGGGCTCCTTATAAATAGATGCTTTGAAAGTATCTAGTTTTTTTAAGTATCTATAACTATTTCAAAAGTATCTAGTTGTTCTGAAAGTATCTGACAACCTTAAAGGTACTTAATTTTCATAAAAGTATGTAGTTATGTAATCTGTAAGTTTATGGTTATGTTGAAGTTTTCTAGTTAACATCTTGCCATGGTGCCTCAAAATATGTGTCAAGTATTTAGTTATTTTAGAACTATCTTGTTTTGAAAGTATCTGTTTACGTTGAGTGTATCCAGCTTCTTTTAAGGGCTCCTTGTATATAGATGCTTTGAATTTATCTAGGTGCTTTGAAATTATCTAGTTACTTTAAAAGTATCAATAACTGTTTCGAAAGCATCTAGTTGTTTGGAAAGTATCTAGTTATGCAATCTGTAAGTTTCTAGTTCACATATCTTGTCACGGAGTCTGAAAATATTTTTCAAGTATTTAGTTATTTTAGAAGTATTTTGTTTTGAAAGTTTCTGGTTACGATTATGTATCTAGCTTTTTAAGCGCTCCTCGTAGAGAGAAGATTTGAAATTATCTAGTTACTTTAAAAGCATCTATAACTATTTCGAAAGCATCTTAGTGGTTTTGAGAGTATCTAGCAACTTTGAAGGCACTTACTTTTTAATAGAAGTATCTAGGTATGTAATCTGTAAGTTTCTAGTTCACATATCTCGCCACGGTGTCTGAAAATATGTTTTAATTATTTAGTTATTTTAGCAGAATTTTATTTTGAAAGTATTTAATTACTTCGAGGGCTTCTGTTTGTTTTGAAAGTATCTCGTTACGTTGAAGGGTTTCTTATAGATAAATACAAATCGAGTTGTACTGAAAGTATTTAGTACATTTGAAGTTATTTTTTTATTTTTAAAGTATGTAGAAATGTTTTCATTTAAAAATTATTTTCAAATAGATTTTGAATGAATTAGCACCTAGTTATGTATTCTATAAGTTTCCAGTTATATTGAAGGTATTTAGTTATGTTAAACTTGTCTTGTTGCAATACGTAAAGATGTGTAGTTCTTCAAGTATTTAGTTATGTTTTTTTTTCAAATAATCCAGTTATTTTGAATGCATTTAGGTATTGTCAAAGAATCTAATTACTTTGAATGCATCCGTCTGTTTTAAAAGTGCCTCATTGCGCAGAAACTACCTAATTACTTTGAAAGTATTTAATCACTTTGAAGGCTTCTATTTGTTTTAAGAGTACCTGGTTGCATGGCAAGTGTCTAGCTTCTTTCAAGGGTTCCTTATAGATAGATACTTTGAAACTGTCTAGTTATATTGAAAATATCTAGTTGCTTTAAAAGTATCTATAGTTACTCTGAAAGTATGTTTGAAGGCATTTATTCTATTATAAAGTATCTAGTTATTTTGATGTGTATATTTTAAATTATTTTCTAATAATTGTGTGAATGGATTAGTGTCGAGTTATGTGCTTTGTAAGTTTCTAGTTATGTTGAAGGTATCTAGTTATAATTATCTCTTTACGGCGCATACAGATATCTAGTTTTTCAAAGTATTTAGTTATTTTAGAAGTATCTTGTTTCTTCGAAATAATTTAATTATTTTGAAAGTAGTTATCTTAATTATTTTGAATGTATCTAGGCATTTTTGAAGACTATAGTTACTTTGAAAGTATCCCGTTCTGTGAAAAGTAGCGTTTTGAACGTATCTAGTTACTTTGAAGGTATATTTAATTGCTTAAAAAAATTTATAGACTTTGGTTCGGAAGACTTTTCGGACAACTGGTATGAAACTTTGTAATTTGATGCAGCTATTCTCTAATTTTTAAGAGAGTTTATATTCTACCTTTTTATTTCTACCAAATTTAAGCGAAATGCAGGAGTTTATATATTATGGAAAAATATGAAATTCGTTTTGCCCCGAAAATTTGCATAACTAACCAACCGAAGGAACTTAACTAGACGTGAACAAGCTCTATATAGATTCTCAAATATAAAATGCGCATATTTTGTAAGCGGTAAATATCTGGACTGGTTTCTTCAATTTATAGCCTGATTCTCGAACATGTGTCATTATTTCATATATAATAATAATAATAATAATAATAATAATAATAATAATTTTATCCGAATGTGTTAGAAAGTAACAACTATAAGATCTACTGGGACCGCACTGTGCTTACTGATCAGACGGCGATCCACAATAATAGACCGGACATCATTCTCGTAGATAAGCAGACCAAGGAAGCCACGCTGATCGACATCCCCCATACCCAACAACAAGAATTTGCAGGTCAAGCACGCCGAAAAGATCGCCAAATATCGAGATTTATTAGAGAAAATCCGGCGACAAAGGGAAATGGAGAGACTGAGAACGGTGCCAGTCATTGTGTCATCAACAAGACTCATTCCAAAGAACCTGTTAATAAACATCAAGGAACTCGGATTGAGCGAACATCTCTTAAAATTTATGCAGAAAGCAGTACTTCTCGCAACAGCCCGTACCGTCTGAAAATTTTTAGGAAATCCGTAGGTGCCACCAAGAACCCGATAACATGTAAAGGGTTATCTCAGAGCTTAATCCTCTTCTTATCCTGGATATCTGGGATAAGTGAATGTTCCCCTTAGAGGGAGTGCGAATGTCGTAAGGCTAAATCATAATAATAATAATAATAGTAATAACATATATATCAAATGAACATAGCTCTATACTTAATCTGCAAGTCAATGAAACCGCAAGCATGTACACTTTTTATATTACTACAGATAGAGGGGATGCAGCTTGTACGTCACTGTGCCATATTTTTGAGAAACACAATTTACATAGCCCCTTGCTTTATAAGATACAGAATAAAATTGAATCAGTTGTCAAGCGCTCCTCGTATATCAGTTAAAAGATCATTAATGGATTTTCTAGCAGGTTAGAAGGCTATTAATGACAGACGATTCTTCC
>MU183171.1:0-12131 GCA_016904865.1 Pissodes strobi
AATTCTCAGTTGGATCTCGGAGATGTTGAGATAAAATGGTTTACAGTATTGGTACTCCCAGTATTAAAGAGATGTCTGTGTGGGTAATAGAATGAGACGGTGTGCAGATGATTTGCTGTTACTGATTCTGGGCAGAAATTCCAAGTTCTGATTGTCGCATTCCCTCTCTAGCGTTAGATGTTGGTCGACGCAGCGCTATTGATTGCCGAATTCGTGATTTCTGCAATTCAGATTAGTTGAAAAAATGGTACTGTTTTAGCTTTGATTTTGCACCTGCGTACGACGGATGTTAATCAGAGATCTTGATATTCGCTTCTTGTGGTCCGGGAGCCTAATTTACCAAAATGTCACCAAAGGGTCGATATCTTCGGAGCCATACGGTCTATGGTATTGAAACCTAAAAAATTGGTACCGCGAGACCTGGTTTAGTCGTAAACACAAAGACATGTCTCTTTTGTTTCTGGTTTGCGCAAAGAAGCCCTGTTTTGTTAATTCGGTTCGTGGTGGGAATCGCGTCACGGCCGGCCGTTAGGTAGGGAAATTGCGGCACACGATTTATGGCAAATGTTGCCAGTGTCATTACATTTAACGAAAAATAATTAAGTTGATAGCTTGAAAAAAAAAATAGAAAGTTAGACCCTAGAGTACATCCCATGCCCTAAAAATATAGTAACTTAGTTACAGTAGCCTATTAATCCTAGGAAATATTTTATTTCTTTCGGGATTTTCGGAATGGAGAAATTGAGAATTGAATTTTTAGAGTTTGATTTAATACCTTCTGGGTTGATAACATGACCCGAATTTCACGTTTTTTTTTCTTAGAAATACAGACTTGGTTAATTGTATTTTTAAATTGTTGTCGTAAAGGCGTTGGAAGACTAGTTTTAGGTTGTATATATGTTCTTAAACATATGTACCGAAAATAATAATGTCATCTATACACACTAGACAAATTTTGCCTTAAAGGTCTCGCAAAACATTAGTTTTTTAATCCGAAGGGCATACGCATATATTCGGCATGGCCATTTTCTACGCTGAAAGTTGTTCTGGGAAGAGAGGAAGTGTCAATTTCTATTTGATGGAAGCTTGATGCTAAGTCGAAGTAGTAAACGACTTCTTTCTAATTTGTGGAGAATATTTGTGATATTAGGATTAGGGTATTGCGATCGAGTAGCATTTGATTAATTTGTTTTTGCACTTCTTGTTCGTGCACATAAGGATAATGGTATTTCATCACATGTTTCTATTTTATGTTTAGTATGACTTGTGAAAGTTAGTTTATCGTTCCGATTATGTAAAATTTTGGGAAATTGTGCTAGAACTTTTTGTAAATGAGCTTTTTCTTCATCATTGAGGTGTTCTTCTTCTTGGCTGAATATTAATTGGTTGACTGGAAAATTATGTTGGCATTATATTAAAGGGGTTACTGTTCATTTGATGTCGATGTACATTGGTTGAATTGGTTTGTTGAAAACTCGGTCTTTTGGGAAATATTTTGGTCTTATTAGCTGGGTATTTCTTAATACTTGAGATGTGTTGTTAAGTTGTCGTTCTATGAGATAGTGATTTAACATTAAGTTATATTTGTCATCTAAATCTTTAGGATTATTTATCATGAGAATGGTTCTTAATTCGCTATTGAAATTTGCAAGTAATAGAGTGATTTCCGTGAGTTAATTTTGTTCGATTAAAGCGATTTTGGTAGATGTGTATGAAATTTTCGGAATTAATTTTAGGCTTGATAGATTAATTTTAAGGATTTTTGCCCTCTCCACAAATTCTAAAACTGATTCATTTTTATGTCTATTTAGAAATTAGAGTTGTTGAGCTAACGTATGTCCATTAATTTTATCTCCGAATTTAGTTCTAAGTTCGGATTTAATTAAAGGCCAATTTGTTAATTCAAAGTAGATAATTTCCGGCTTCATCAATAATTTTTGAACAAATAATTGCGTAATCATATTCTTGAAAAGATTTATCAGTTAAACTATCGTATCTATTATAACATTGTTCAGAAGACTGAATAAATAATTCAAGACGTTCAGATTTTCCAGGAAAAGGTTTAAGAGATGAGAAATGTCTTTAGGAACAACATTTTTTAATTTGTGTTTGCTAAATTTATGTTTGAGTTAAAATGTTCAGTTAGATTTTTTTATTTCCTCGTTATTTAGGCTTGACTTAATGTCGGATATGGACATGGGTAAGTAACAGAATCAGAAGTGATATTGTTAGACAAATGAAAAAGGCATAGCATATAAAAGCAATATAAAATATGAATTTTCACAGATACCAATTTTACAAAAAAATAATAAGGGTGGTAAAGGAGCTATCACTTACAATTAGTGTTCTAATGTAATGGTGAGACTCTTGACCAAATACTTACAGTTGTGGATCGCAGATTCTCTTCACAAACAGTTGAAAATGCAGACCATAGGCACTTGCAAAAAAATGTTCAGGATGCTGCCTCCTCCATAGCAAATGGCGCTGTCATTATAGTCAGCAATTGGAGCGTGATTCATGAGGCTGCTGTTGGAACTGGAACCAAAACTAGTACTGGACGCACCTTCGCTTCCACTAACTGAACTTCGCAGAAATTATTCTGGAACTTGTTTTTCAAAGGTACTTGGACTTGTAGAATCTACCTAACTGCGCAAACTATATAACTTGGAGTTTATAAAAAAATATTTATTTCCAAAACAGCAATTTACAATGACCTTTAAAATCATACTAGTATAAAGATTAGAATGCGATGGTGGTATAAAGTTAAAAATGTGACCTAAAAGCTAAGCGTGGTCTATTTATATGAAAGGGAAGGTAAACAATTAAGGGGCCCTAAGATAAACTTTTCATCTCTAACTACATAACTCATGTCAAAAGCGTCAAACTATTTAATAGTTAAATTAAATAAATTAAAACAACTACCAATATTAGGAGAAGACGTTATTTTAGCATCATTAGATTAAAAA
Organism: Pissodes strobi; assembly: GCA_016904865.1. NCBI lineage: Eukaryota > Metazoa > Arthropoda > Insecta > Coleoptera > Curculionidae > Pissodes > Pissodes strobi. The sequence continues at coordinate 2,967 of MU183171.1, forward strand.
CTTTGGGGCACCGACACACACAAAAATTAGATAAATATATAAATAAGTGCTAGAAAGAACACATAGTCAATAGTTAGAGAATTAACAAAGCAAAAATGCACATATCGCTATCAGGCTTGCCATTTTTAACAAGCATTTTTATACATACATAGCAGTATTCGCACAGTTTATACCGTCACCGAATCAGTTAAGGCTGATTTTCATATATAGGACTGTGCATCGACTGTGCCTACCATGCTGCGGCCGTCGCGGGTATTCTACTTTTTCACAATAGGATTGAAGGTCGTAGCACAGTCCTATATGTGAAAATGTAAATAAGAGCTTCAGTACGTTTTAGTCGGTGCGCAGTCCTATATATGAAAATCAGCCTTTATACAACTCTGAGTCGGCACCTTTGATGTTAGTGAAGCCAAATTCAATTTTTTCATGGATTCTCATATTTCGAACATGCGCATTATTAGTTGGAAACGTCAGAATTATATGGCCAGCTAGGCCGTGGACAGAGTCGAACTAGGATCTAATAATAGGCATATGGCACAGTCTTAAAATGGGGCCACCGGAGTGGGGTCCCTATTTTCCAAATATTTTGAAAAAGAGGCTCCGAGGGCGAAGCCCTAAAATGGGGCCCCAGGGGGGCGAAACCCTAGAATGGGACCTATGGTTCGGGAGTCCCATTTTTTACAGATTTAGCAATGGAGCCCCCGGGGGCGAAGCCCTAAAATGGGGCCCCAAGTCTTAAAAGGGGGCCTCTGGTATAAGAGTTCCATTTTCTACAGTTTTGCAAAAAGGGGCTCCCGGGGGGTGAAACCCTATAATTGGGCCTCCTTTTTTAGAGATCTGGTAATGGGACCTTTGAGGGCGAAGCTCTAAAACGGAGACGAAGCCCTTTAATCTAAATACCCGAATAAGCGTGTGAAATGTCCAGTTTTCAAGAGCAGTTGTTAGTGCATTTTTATCTATTTTCAGGGCAGTCGTAGAAAATAGTATATTATTTTATATGGAGGAAAAGTGATACTTTTCATGGCGCGCTCGTGTTTAACAGCCGAACGGAGTGAGGCTGGTAATAGAGAGCAAGCCATGAAAAGTAACTTTTCCTCCAAATAAAATATGCTGTTTTTTCTTCAAATGTCGACAAATTAATGCAAAAACATCTCTTTTTAATAGTAATAATATCTAATTATTATTAAAGATAAATGGGTTCGCAAGGCCGCTTAGACCACGGTCGTAGGTGGCCTTGCTTAGACCGGTGTCGGTAAATAATGTAACATAAAGCTGTCAGTGGACACTGTCAACAATAATTAATTTTTTAAGATTGCATCTTCGATTGCGTTTTAATTCCGTATTGATAAGCAGTTATTGAGTAAGTTCGATTAAATAATAACCAATTTGTTCCTAAATTAGTGATTTTTAGAGATGCAGTCACAAATTGAGTGATAAATACAAATTGTAGTTTAATAAATCTTGAGTTGTTGACGCTTATTTTGTTGTCTGTTTGTATTGTATCTATGTTGCTATGACAACACTTTTACCTCCGCCGGCGGAAAAGTGAAAAGTAAAGCTCCGGCAGAGGAAAAGCGAAACTTCACGGCCGCCTACACAGTCGAGTAATGACGGATTTACTGACGTTTGAAGAAAAAAGTATATTCAACTTACATTTGCAATGAATGGTCATTGCATAATATACTATTCAGCAGCTAATAATGAAATAAATTTTCCGAAAACTTATTTCCTGAATAATTTCAAATTTGAACACGAAATCTATGAGATACCAAAAATACGCAATTTTATCCCGATTTAAACGTTTTTGTGACATACATAGGGTTTTTCTGCTCTCAATTGTTAAACGAAAAATTAAATCATACCACTGCTAGCCTAAAAATAAATTGCTTATCATTATTTTTGAGACAAATAAAAAGGAACTGAAGCATACAAATTTTATTTAAAAACATACAAATATGACAAATATCTGGTTAATGACATATTCAAAAAGTAGCTTAATAACTATTTTCTTCTATTAAATACCTATTAAAATAGTATATTTTATTACCAGTCCAGAAATTAGGCTTTTCCGGTGAGCGCACGACAGTTTCTGGTGTGAGGCGTAGCTGTTTCTGGACGTGTAATGAACGATATTTTTTCTACGAATGCCCTGAAAATAGACAAAAACGCACTAACAACTGCTCTTGAAAACTGGACATTTCAAACATCGTGTGAAAAGTATACTTTGCACACGGCGTGTGCAAAGTATACTTTTCACATTCACACGCTTATTCGGGTATTTAGATTAAAGGGCTTCGTCTCCGTTTTAGGGCTTCGCCCTCAAAGGTCCCATTATCAGATCTCTAAAAAAGGGGGCACAATTATAGGGCTTCACCCCCCGGGAGCCCCTTTTTGCAAAACTGTAGAAAATGGAACTCTTATACCAGAGGCCTCCTTTTAAGACTTGAGGCCCCATTTTAGGGCTTCGCCCCCCGGGGGCTACATTGCTAAATCTGTAAAAAATGGGACTCCCGAACCATAGGCCCCATTCTAGGGTTTCGCCCCCCTGGCCCCATTTTAGGGCTTCGCCCTCGGAGCCTCTTTTTCAATATATTTGGACAATAGGGACCCCACTCCGGTGGCCCCATTTTAGGACTGTGCCCCTAGTTATAGTTTAGCGAGAATCGCTTACTCACGTAGCGTCTCTCATTAGGAATAAAATTTTCTGATAAATCAATAATAAAAATGTTTCCCATATAACATGTAATTTTCTACCACACTCCCAGTGGGGCGCCCTGTATGAAGCAGTCGTAGAAAAAGTATAATATGCTACACGTGCTGAAAAGACGTTTTACACTCATGAGACTTTATGACACTCGCTTACGGCTCGTGTCACCAAACTGTCTCATTCGTGTGAAAAGTCTTATTTTCAGCACTTGTTGCACAATATACTATTTCATAATACCTCTCTGAAATCAAGACATAAACATAAAATTATTATAATTTTACGTATCCAAAACACCGATCTTATGGAGATCGGTGATCCAAAATCATGTCATAATACATTTTGTATTCAAATGAAAGCAAACGTCAAATTTGCAAGACTAGCAAGGCAGGTATTTATCTAATATTCATCAAGCGTTGCTATGAAAATGTATTTGTATGCTTTGTTGTAATTGAATAGGCAGCTAATTTTGTAGTATTTGTGACAAGTAATGTCAGAATAAATAAAATAATTTTACTTAAAATTAGACTATTGACGCTAAGATGTACTAGATTAATCTTGTAGACTGCATCGCTGTATAATTTTAACCCAATTTATTCTACTTTATGCTTATTCTGTGACTAAATAACTGCAAATTTAGCACTTAAAATCAGGGAGCGGGAAAACTTTTCCCGCTCCCTAATTAAGGACCGGGAAAATTTTTCCCGTGCCCGAACCGAAAAGACTTACTTTCTTTGCTCTACAGAGACGTCGAAAATGATAGTTTTCAGAGAGGTATTATCAAAATATATTTTCATTTCATTATAACTACTACTATCACTGAAAAAAATCTCCTAAATAAACTGGTATATCTAGAAAAAAAGATTAAATAGTATTGGCAATTGTAATTGGTTTATTTAGATTTGCTAAACCAGTAAATTGTTAGGGTATTTCTATAAAGCTATTGTATTAATAAGTACCCGTATTAGGTAGGTATATAATATAATTAAAGTAGATAAACATATTTACAGCAGTGCCTTCACTGGTTTTGAAACATTACCAAGTTAGTATACTTATCGAATGGGGAAGAGCCGTCGGTCGTCGACCTCCAATGCTCTCAATCTATTGATGCAGTTACTTTACTACGTGCATACTATAAATATTTAGGGGGGTAAAATAAGGCGGAACCAAGGGAAGCGGCATTGCCAGAATGACACGTAAGAACTTCAGAACCGGTTTTTGATGAATCAAAAATGGGGGAAAATGAGTATTTAGTGTTATAATTTAATATGAAAAAGTATGTACAGTAACTCGTAAACTTAAAATTTGGCAACGCTACATCTATCGACCATAGAATGTGCCTCAATGTTGGGGGAAAACAAAGAACCATTTGTCCCGTCTCTTCAGGTTAAATGTCTTTGGTATGAACAGCGACCTCGGAACTACATATTAAGGGATCGCCAAATGCTTACAATATGCTTAATATATCTGTGTTTTATTGTCGCTTTACTTCATCACATTCCAAATGCGATGTCTAAAGTTGCTTTTTTACATACCCCATTGTTGTCAATTTAAATATGGATATAGTATAATATATTCTTTAAACATTTTTAACAAATTTTCGTCCGGAATGCTGGCGCTACATTAATTTCAAGTTTCTACTAACATGACTGCCCACTGAACTGCAGACTGCATATGAGCAGGTTCTCTGGTACTTATACAACTTCATTGATTAGTCAAAGTAATATATTCGCTTGTTACATTTTATTTTATCTATGACCTACATAGTAAGAGCTAATTACATCTTTCATTTTGATTCGAGTTTCATAATAAGAGTCATTATATCACTAGTTATATAATAAACCCATTACATGACTAGTGATGTAATGACGGACGATACAAAATAATACGTATATTATTTCACATAAAAGATATAGTGAGGTTTTACCTTTAAATTGCCTTTTTGAAGTATACCCTTGTCAGTGCAATCCGACTGAAATGTTGTGAGTATTCTGTAAAAATAATTGTAACAAGCATAACCAAAATTTAAACGCTAACTACACAGTTTATTAGTTTGATGCGAATCATAACAAAAATTTAATTCTAAGATGTGAAATAATTATGGGCTAATCACATAACAAGATAACTAGAGAAGATTGTAAGATGAATCTGGGTAATTTGGATGTTTTCATTTTTAAAATTTTATCTTTTAAACATGAGTCGTAAGACTCGTTAGGCTCCAAATCTGAATTAATTTCAATCAATAATATTGAAGACTTATGATAAATAAGTATTCTGTTATTTAGCTCAAAGTTGGATATTTTCACTTACGTGAAAAAAACATATTAGAAATTTTATTTTGCCAGGCGAATACGTACATTGGCGATCAAAAAAAAAACTAGGACATTCAAGGTCATCTCAAAAAATTGAAGTGTGAATTATTTTTTTTATTTATGAGTGTTAGTCCACATGCATACGTGATCACGGATATCCGTATACGTGAAACGCACACGTTGAATTTTGCCCATCCACATGGAACTTCCGTGATACGTATCCGTATGTGTTTTGACATGCGCATCGAGTTTTTTTATTTGCAGCAATTTGAATTTAGTTTGTATTGTAGCATATTTAGCAAAATTAACGAAGAAAGTTCTAGGCCCCATATTGAGGACAATATGGACAAGACCAATTTTTACTGAGGAAGCACGAAACCTTTATGGATGTGGAAATATATTGTTTCACGAGTTCGAAGATAACCAGTCTAAATGTTTTAATTATTTTAGAACGTCATCTGCAATGTTTTTCCATACTAATGACACTGTTATTAGGTATCAACCGATTTTTAAAACAGATATGATCCAAATAGTTTTCACAAACACAGAGTGAATAATCCAACCGCAGTATCCACATTTATAGGGAGATTCTTCCATTTTATATTAAGTATTTATTTTTCATTAATTTTATCAACTAAACATTAACTTGACATTATCATTAAGCAACTGCCAAAATTTAAAATTTTTAAATTATCTCTCTCTGTCACTCAGCCGCAACCATCACACTCAAACGGATACGTATAACGAAAAAGTTAAAATTAACCAACTTTCATCCGTTTTGATCTTGACGGGGAGTCAAGTCGCTCTCCTGATACACAATTGGATGTTGTTGGTCACGTGGGCACAACGGATCCGTGATCACGTATGCATGTCAACTAACACTAACAATTATACCAGATAATTTGAAATGTGTCACTTGTGTGTGTGTGTGTGTGTATGTTACATGTCACAGTGACATTCGTAATTATTATAATTTCTTAAAATTTAAATACGATGCCTCGACTATCAGAAAATCAAAAGGCCATTTTGATTACGAGAATATTGGATGGTGAAGCAATACGAACCATCGCAAATGAATAGGAATAGATAAAAATACAGTTCTTCTGGCCAAAAAGAAATTACAAAGAGACGGTTCAATTAGACGGAAACAAGGTTCGGGACGAAGTAGAATATCAACTGAAGAAGGTGATAATCGTTTAGTTAATTTTCTCAGAGAAAATCCATTTGATACTGCAGTAAAAGCAAAAGATGAATCCCAATTTCCTGGTTCCATTATCACAGTGCGCCGCAGAATCAGGAAGACGGAACTGCGTAATTATTGTGCAGCTAACAATTTTTTTTTAACTCCAGTTAATAAAACCGCTAGGCTGGAATTTGCGCAACATTATCTAGGACAGGACAACTTCTGGCAAAATGTAATTTTTTCAGACGAAAAAGCTTTTACCATGATGGCCGTTTGCGAGTTTACCGTCCTAGAGCGGCGCGCTACAATGAGAGATACGTGATTAGTATCAATAGAACTGGGTACTTTTCTGTAAACGTCTGGGCATGGATAAGTTCAAGAGGTCGTGGAGTCTGTCTTTATTGTTCAAGATAGACTAAGGGCTAATGTGTATAAAAATATCTTGGAGAACGTCATGCTTCCATCGCTGACAAATTTATTTGGGGAAAATTTCACATTTCAGCATGTAAAATTAACTATTATATTTTTAATTTGGTTACAAAATTACCGTCTGATTTTTTTTAGGATAACTGTCCCATTCATACGGCAAGGTTAGTTAAATTTTTTTGACGAGACAGCCAAATTGATGTTCTGCCGTGGCCCTCAAAGAGCCCGGATCTCAATCCCATAGAGAATGTTTGGGGCTTTATTACAAAAAAAAATATATTCGAACAATTTTCGACCAAGAAATGCAGATGACCTGATTGAAAAAATAGCTGAAGTCTATATGTATTAAATATTTGTTTAAACAGATAAACATCTTTATGTTTTGTAATTTAGGTAAATTATTACTATATATATTTTTTTGTAATTAGGAAACTAACGGTTTTCTTCACCATTTTACATATCCTGTATTGTGATGTCACAGTCATGTCAAAATGTTAAGCTTTGTTCACCACCGTAATTTTTGTCATTTCAATTTTTCAAATGACCTTGAATGTCCTAGTTTTTTTTGATCGCCAGTGTATCTACTAAAATACTTTATATACTGTGAACTCTAATTTTAGTATTTATTGTAGTAACTATGTGAGACTAAGAAATATGTCTCAAAAAAGTTAGAAGACATAACAGAGAACGGAAAGCGGCAAAAATAATTTTAAAGAGGGCATATTTAAAAAAGAAGTGAATTCGGAATGGAATGACCTTCAAATCTATTTTAAAATCAAAGGTATAACCTAAAAATATTTTGTACTTGTCCTCTTTTATGTATTAGATGTAATCGGTTTATTTTTGTTTTCCTAATAACAAATTTATATGATGATTTAATTGTGCTGATTTTTTAAGCTTTGAAAAGAAAAAACTAATGGAAAAATAATTTGAATGGTAAATTCAACATAGAATTAGCTGATATAAATACCCTTATTAGTACAGAGGAATTTGAAAAATAAAAAGTAGATTTTAAAAAAGGAGATAAAACATATTATAATTGTTTTTATACGATTAAACTATTTTAGGATTAAACCGTTTTAGGTAAAAAGTTGAGGGGTGATAACGTAAACGGATGAAACGGGTTCGTAGCACCATCCTACTAGGTTTAATAAAAAATATCAAATTTCACATCAAAGCTTAACTTTCATCTTTTTACCCTGGAATTGATTGCCTTTGGCTCCACAAATGATTGAATTTTGTTTGGATTGTTATAGAGCCACTTCGGCCCCGACTCAAGGATGTAAACTGCACAAGTGCAAGTTTAGTGACCCTAATATATATATATCTTTTTGTCGCATATTTTTAAAACGATCTCCTAATTTTTTTCTATTTCAAAGATAACACAAATAGTGGCCAATAATAATACGGATTTATTTGTGACTAAGGAGTTCAGTTAAAGTACAGTAAGGTATGCTTAAAGATAAATAATGTGAAATATATTTAAGGTCACCTCATAAATATCTAAGTGACGTCGAAATATATTAACCTATAACAGTTATAACTAGAAATATTTTAAATAAATCAGTTGTGGATTAAGCACATCTGTTTCCCATAATTATTTTTGAAAAATGTAGCAACCATTTGAACCTAGCTTTATGACCGCAGGTCGTATAATATTAATTTAAATATAGGGCATACATCTGAGAAATATTGAATAATTGTAGGCCATATTAATGATAGACAAAATTAGAAACGCACGCTGACTCAAATATACTCTTTAAAACAGTAAAACAAAGATGTACAATGTTTTTCCGATTGAAAGGTCAGATATCTACAACGATACACTTTAATTACGCTATTCAATATAATTGTAAAATATTGATCTGCCTGTCCGTTGCTCTACGTACGTCAAAGGAAAATCTGTAGAAATACCAAGTAATAAGCAATCCTTTCGAAATTACAATTAAGGCGGTACAAGTGCACAACCTATGAAACACTGCGACAAAAAAGCAATAAGAATTACATTTATTGTCTCTCTACTTGCTGTTGCATTGTAAAGGGGTTATAGTTACCCCAGATCTAGCTTCCGAATCAATCCGGCCACCCCTGTATTCCCCTAAGAAGGGAAGGGGATTTTTGCATGACAAGCAACAGAAAAGTCTCGTGGAAAATTTAGAGAGAATTTCTTAATTTCTTTCTCTCTTCTGTAAAACGCTAATGAATGCCCTCTTCTTTCTTGGCAGCTCGCGTACACTCATCAAGTCTTGCGTATATATTCTTACATCACAGGCCGTGTTGTAGCGCTGAACTCTATTGTACAATGAATTGTACAATGCGGTTTACCTAGAGCATATGTATATATATATATATATACTGCTCTGAGTGAACTGAGCGCTCTGGTCCTGTGCCGGGCCTTTTATTGGCCTGCGGCTGCGCAGATTGTATCTTGGTTCTGCTTGGATCTGTCCAAATTCCTGTGTTTCAGTTTGTTGTCTATGTGTTTGTTCCTCTGATGTGGTTGATTTAGGTTGTTGTTTTTTGATGATACTTTTCCAGGT
>MU183171.1:19778-39317 GCA_016904865.1 Pissodes strobi
TGTTGGGTGTAATTCAAAAGAAAAACTCTTGTTTACTACTGTCCAAGCTTTCGAAAATGTTTATTTTCTTTGTCAAGGCTACCATTTGAAAAAGAAAGTTTAAGTAACAACTATTCTAATGCACATTATTAAGCTGTTTATATTACCTTCAGTGCGAGATGAGTTATATATACATAGCGTCACTGATTTCATTAACAACAGATGCCCTATCTCCCATGATTATGAAGATAAAAGCTGATTACATTACTTTTAATTTAATTTACAGTTACATGCCACCAAGACCATGTGGGAATGCAAATTTCATTCTAGAACTAATAACGACAGTTCAAATGTCAATGCAATAAAGCAACCTGTCATACATCAAAAATCGCGCATGAATAATGAGTTATTAATGAAATTAATATTCAGAGCCACCTATTGGTAACCTGCTATACTTTTTGTGAATGACACGATCCTTCCTGTAATGGTGCAGGTGCTAAGTCAGAGGATGCTACGAAACTGTTATAGATGGCGTTAGGTCACACCAACATTAATTTAATACATGGAAATTTTAATAGTCTTTTAATTTTACAAAATTGCCCAGAGCGCTTCGAATACAGCTATTTTGTATTGTTACATCATCATTCACCTAGACATTAAGAGAGAATTAAATCTAAGAGGTCACAGTTTCGACTCTCCAAATCTTTGGCACGATCATATGTTATGTTGAATCGAGAGAGTGGTTGTTATGTAAATTATTATCTACAGATAACAGCTGAGAGTAGATTGTAGTTGTTTCATTTATGTCGTTTTTCTTATTGAGACTATTAGTTGAATGATACATTTTAACCATTTCGAGAAAAAGTCATTTTGTTGTATTATTAGTAAATGAGTTCTAAAGATGAGCCAAACAATTTTATTTTATTTTCAAGTTTTCTAGTCTGAATAAGTAATGCATTGGTACATTTATTTAAAAATTTAAGCTTTTGGAAATAAACGGTAACTTTCGTTTAGTTTAAACTGATTCAATTTTAAGCACATCGAAGGCAAAATAACCGACATTTGTAATTTTTTTTCTAGTCAAAGTCCCCTCATTTCTAATAAGAGCAGTATTAACAAATATGAATAAATTATTTCTTATTTATCACTACTAAAATTTCTAAAATGCCTACATTTTTCGTTCTCAAAATGCTAATCTAATCTTGTCGTACTGTACACAAAATTGAAATTTCGAAAATTTCACTCTTTTTGGAACCATCCAAATCTCACAAGACTGAACTTTCACGTCAATTTAATTGCAAAATTCAGTTAATTTGGGTTTAAGTTGTCGTGTAAATTAAATGATTTATCTCAGATTAAACAGTATTTCTGCTATTTTCTTGTTTAAAAAACTATCAAAATTGCGAAATTTTGCACATGCAATTCACATGCAACATATGCGTTCATTATAAACGCCGCACAAAACATTGAAAATTAAGCTCATTCAAAAATTGGTATAAATTTACTTGTATTATGTTGATTTATTCTTCCTTCATTCGTGAAAACCTATCATGCAAAAATTCCGAAAATAATATATTTAACTTGACAAAAATAAATAATAAAAAAGAAATGGGTAGTTTCTGATTTAAAATATTTGTTTTACTTGGCGTTTTCCAAAATGTTCCTACTATATTATTATTATTTTCATTATGGTTAACCAACGCTACAGATTAAGCTGGGCTCGGCTAGGCAAGGCTTGGCACAAAAAACAATTATTATTACGAATACTTATTTAGTGAAATTTCTCATCGAATGCCATGACAAAGTTTACAGAATTAAAAATATAAGTTGATTCACTCCGCGTCCAATTCGACTCCGCCCCTCCCCGCCTGCCCGGTAAACTGATGCCAGTTTATAGTGGAGAGCTAGGTAATTTAAGTTTATTTTAAATTTGTTTACGGTCCGGCGTATAGGGTGAGATTTCAAAAATAACGGTTAGTTTTTGGTGGATTTCTGAGTAAATTGTCTAGTCGAAAATCGAAATATTTGTTCAGTAGTTGATTGCGAAAGACGAATGGCAGACAATATATCGCTCTTTAGGTGCCCAAAAGGGTAGGTATGTATTAGTTTATTATAAGCTTTTATTTAACTTCACTTGTATGTTTGGGTCAAGTCTTACAAGTTAAATTTGTCCTACTTCCCATCAATGTTCAATATTAATATCGATTTATAGTGAGTACAGTAGAGTATGTAATAAAAAAAAACTTGCAGGTGTCGAGCCTGGAAAAGTGCCTTAGAATTTATAGGATCCCACAAATATGCGAATGATACACCAATGTAATGTCTTAGCCGTATTAGAATGTGTGGTTTGCATTTTAATGAAAACAGTTTTGCAAATTCTTCTAGGAGCTGTATACATTCATATGCTGTTCCATCAACCGTGTTACCAAAGTTTACAGAATTAAAAATATAAGTTGATTCACTCCGCGCTATCGTCAAATTTCACTCCGTCATTCCCCCCCAGCCCGTTAGACCGGTCGGTGCCAGTGTATACCTGTTCCTGGATGCGTACACGGTGTTTTAGGTTTATTTTAAATTTGTTTACGGTCCGGCGTATACAAATAGCGGTTTGTATTTGGTGGATTTCTGATTAAAATGTCTGGTCGAAATATTTGTTAAGTAGAAGATTGTGAAAGTCGAATGACAGACAATATATCGTTCTTTAGGTGCCCACAAGATGAAGGAAGGTATGTATTAGTTTATTATAAGGTTTTATTTAACTTCACTTGTATGTTTGGGTCAAATCTTACAAGTTAAATTTGACCTACTTCCCATCAATGTTCAATATTAATATCGATTTATAGTGAGTACAATACAGTATGTAATAAAAAAAACTTGCAGGTGTCGAGCCATGCGAATGATACACCAATGCAATGTCATAGCCGTATTAGAATTTGTGTTTTGCATTTTGATGAAAACAGTTATGCAAATTCTTCTAGGAGCCGTGTACATTCATATGCGGTTCCATCAATCGGGTTACCAACTAAAAAAGGTAGCTTTTAATCAGATTTTGTGCATTGGCAAAATTATTGTAAGATGGGTGCAAATATAGGTTTATCTAAAAGTCTATTACTTTAAATTTTGTGCTAATTAGTTATTGTGGTAAAATTTACAAAATATAGAAATTGCTAAAATATAACATTTAGTTTTGCAAAACTTTCTCCAGAATATATTGTAAAGTTTTGCAAAACTATGGTATAGTTCATCCCCAAAATAAATTAAAATAAAGAATTTTGCACGGGGTAATAAATTTCACTCTTGAAGTAAAAAATAATATATTTTACAAATTTTAGATGATGATCAGTACTTTGAAGCTAGTCAGAAACCTGGTAATGAAAATGTTGATGAATTTGTTCAGACAGAACATGTTGAATTGAAAGAGCAAAAGCAGACGGTAATAAAAGGTAAGATAAAAAATATGCTCTTCCATCATCCTACGACGTTTCGTTTGTAGTCTATTGGAAGAACTATTACTTCATAAATTAGTTTACTTCATTATACGTAACGTTTTAAGTAACAACGCATTAAAAAAAAAATTGTTGCAGGAATCCAAACATCAGTGAAACTTTCAGCAGATTCACCGAGAAAGGTGTTATTAAAGGAAACAATCTAAACATTAGAAAAAACTATTACTCAGCATAATTGTTAAAGAACAGAAATCACCATGGACGACGTTGTAACATTTTTGGAAACAAATTTTGCTGAAGTATCATGTAATCTATTAAAAACGCAAATGTTATTACAAAATAAGAAGCCAAAAGGATGCAGGTATTCAAATGAATTTAAGCAGTTTGCTCTAAGTGTTTCTTTTTCTGGGCCCAAAAGCGTACAAAAAATTTTCAACTGTGTTTCGTCTACCATCAAAAACTACTTTGAACCGCTTTACACAACTTTGGGTGATCAATCCAGGATTTAACGAATTTGTTTTTCGAGTCACGGAATGTAGGGTTAAATTATTAAAGGAAAAAGAAATGGACTGTATTCTGTGCATGGACGAAATATTCTTAAAATCTCACCTGTATTATGATATTTATAAAGGTAAAATTATAGGTACTAGTTCAGGATCTTCAGAAATTGCAGGGAGTGCTTTGACAATAATGGCAACAGGAATTGCAAGCATTTGGAAACAACCTGTTGCTTATTTTTTTTACAAATCATCCGCTCTTGTTAATGATCTTAAGGGTATTTTGTTTGAAACTGTACGAAGGTTACCTAAAACAGGTTTAAATGTGTTTGGAGTAGTATCGGATCAGGGTTCCAATTTTAAAAAATTAAGTAAAAGTATTTTAAAAATAACAGAAGAGAATCTCACATTTTTTGTTGATAACGATAATTTAACGCTTGTGTATTTATTTGATATATCTCACTTGCTTAAATCTACAACAAACAATTTTTTTTCGTAAATATTTTCTTTAAATGAAAAGGAAATACTTGGAAGCAATTTATAATATTGATAAATATTGATAAAACTAAACAGTATAAACTTGCACCTAGATTAACAAATGATCACATATATCTAAATAACTTTCAAAAAATGAAGGTAAAGTTAACATCGCAAGTATTTAGTCACTCAGTAGCGGTAGCTATGCATACATATATTGAATTTAATATATTACCAAAAGAAGCAACCGCAACAGCTAATTTTGTTTCAAAAATTAATGATTTATTTGATTTATTAAACTCTAATAACTTACAAAATTTTCAAGCTTTTATGGCAACTGACAAACAAAAAATTTTATTACAGGAAATTGATAATCTTTTTCAAAGCATAAAAGTGCTAAATATTAAGGGAAAAAATGTGACAAATAAGTTAAAATTTATTTCTGGATGACGGCTTACAATTAAATCAATTTTAATTCTTTGGGAAATGTTGCAGGCTAAAGGTTATAAATATTTATTTACTCGAAACCTTAATCAAGATTGTTTTGAAAACTTTTTTGGTCAAATAAGGAATTGTTGTGGCAATTCGAGAAATACAATTCTGCCGATCGTTTAAAAAGATTTTTGCGTTAGGATATTTTGACAATGCTGAGATGGCTAACTGTATAGATCACGGCACTAAAGCTTTGCTACATTTAACACCCGAATTTGTGAAAAGCTGTAATAACGTTTCCGCTGTTCCTACACCAACATATACACCGCTTAGATTTTTCACTAACGATTATGTTAATTTAAAAAGTCCCGAAGGAAATGCGTTAATATACGGAACGGGATATCTCTTAAAAAAATGTTTAACACGTCACACTTGCGATGCATGTGTTCATTTTGCAAATGATTCAGATACGCTTTTCAAAGAAGAACTTTATCTAACTGTACCTTCTAGAGATATTATTGATTACATATTAAACTTGGAAAGTATTTTGTCACACAATTTAATAACTTGGCATTTAAAGAAGCAATTGGCACACAGCTTAAAAATTACTTTTCTCAAATTGTTTTTAATCATCCATGTAACAACTTTCCATTTGACTATTTTCTAAGTTTATATACCAGAGTACGTATTTATTATACACTAAAATTTATAAATATCGATATTAGAACGACGAAATAAAATATAATAGTATACTATGATATAAGTGTATAAGAGGGCCTTTAAAGCACGCGCGACATATTTCAAAGCACGACGCGCAGCGGAGTGTTTTGTAAGTCGCAAGGGCTTTAAAGGCCTCTTATACACGTATATCATACGCTATTTTTTATTACGAATGCATCATAATCTCAAAAATGATTTAAATATTAAACTTAAGGTATATATTGACGAATATATTAATCTCTCACATTTGACATGATCAAATGTTTCTATAGCAACCTTTAAAAAAGTAGGCGCATCATAAACATCATTTTAAGCACGCTGCAGCGTGCGATAATCGTTGATTATGATGCATGAGTAATAAAAACAATATTAAGCTTAATATCCTTAAAAATTTGTAAATACTTTAATTTAGAATATTTTAAAAGAGCCTTTAAGGTTTAGACACGTATATGTAATACAATGTAAATGTAGAGTTAGCGGACAAACAACAGGCACATTTTTTTATAATGTATTGTATGCTTTTAAGTTTAAGCGTTCCTTAAAGTTAAATGAAGTTTCGAATTTAAAAAGCCACGTTTTCTTGTATTACTCGTATTATTCATGAAAATATTACCTTCATCTATAAAATGTGATTTTATAAGCAGCTTTCTTCTAGAACAAGTCGAGTAATAGGCTGATTTTTTTTTTTTGCGAAAATACATAAATATTTGTTAAATTATCTTGTTTTTCCTTAAAAATCAAGCGTAACAATGGTTTTAATAACTTTTAGTAAAAAATTGCAATAATTGTCATATTGTTTAAACGTTGTATATTTGTAGTGTATGTAGGTATGTACCAGGTACTGGTACTTCTATTGTATGTACTTTTTGTTATTTAATGTATATTAAAACTTTAAATATGCAATCGTATTTACTGTAATTTTTTAAGAATATGCTAAATAAGACCTTTATCTTTTCATCTTTTTTTTGCGACTTCACAAAATATATTTTTTCTCCGATTGACAGCAAATATTAATTTTGCAGACACATATCAATCAGCAAAGTATTACTTTTCCTGTCCAGGCAGCAAAGTAAGTACTTTGCTGCCTAGGCAGCAAAGTGATTAGTCTCCATGGGAATAAAACGTTTGACATAAGTTGTCAAAATATAATTATTATGGACATATACATTTCCATAGCAACCAACCGTTCCAACAATTGCGATTTCTATCAAATGTTGTCTTAATTTATCACTACAGGAAATATAAAAAGATTGTGGGAATTGTAATAATTTGCAAATATACAATATACATATATCATTATAAACAATCGGAGAAAAAATTATATGTTCAACTCGGCAGCAATGTAGATTGACTGCCTTAGCTGAAATCCTGAACTATCAGCCACGGCAGTCAATCTACTACTTTGCTGCCTAGTAAAACAAATAACTATTTTATAATACCTCTCGGAAAACTATCATTTTCAATGATTCTGCAGAGCAAAGAAAGTAAGTCTTTCCGGTGCGCCCGCAAAATTAGGGAACGGAAAAACTTTTCCTGTGCGCCCGCACCGGAAAACTTTTCCCGTTCCCTAATTTTAAGTGCCAAATTTATAGTTATTTAGTCACAAAATAAGCATAAAGCATAATAAATAGCGTTAAAATTATACAGCGATGCAGTCTACAAAATTAATCTAGTACATTTCAGCGTCAATAGTCTAATTTTAAGTAAAACTATTTTATTTATTCTGCCTTACTTGTCACAAATACATCAAAATTAGCGGCCTATTCAATTTCAACAAAACATACAAACACATTTCCATAGCAACACTTGATAAATATTAGATACCTGTGTCTTCCTTGTCTTGCAAATTTTCCGTTTGCTTACATTTTAATTCAAAATGTATTATGACATGATTTTGAATACGTAAAATTATAATAATTTTATGTTTATGTTTTGATTTCAGAGAGGTATTATCAAAAATATCGTTCATTACACGCCCAGAAACAGCTTTTCTGTGCATGCACGACTGTCGTGCACGCACTAAGTCTATTACTTTAAATGTTGTGCTAATTAGTTATTGTGGTAAAATTAACGAAATATAGAAATTGCCAAAATGTAGACAATTAGTTTTGCAAGACTTTTTCCAAAATAATTTGTAAACTTTTGCAAAACTATGATGTAGTTCATCCCCAAAATAAATTAAAATAAAGAATTTTGCACGGGGTATTAAATTTCATTCTTAAAGTAAAAAATAATATATTTTACAAATTTTATTTAAATATGCAATCGTATTTACCGTAATTTCTTTAAAATATGCTGAATAAGGCCTTTACCTTTTCATCTTTTTTTGTGACTTCACAAAATATATATTTCAAAATTTTAATGAAAACATATTTCATTATTTAAATTCATCCATTTATTACTTACTAAGCGGGAAATTTTACTATATGTTGCCCAATAGCGCTTTGACCGAAGTATCACGTCAAACTCGGCTCTTATTGCCTCAATACCCCCTACATTTTTTGCGTCCTCGGCTCGCCTTTGATATGAGGGTTTCATTGAATTGGCGCTTAGTGCACCAACTTATATTAATTCTGTAAACTTTGGCCATGCTTATAGGCTAAGCTCACCTCTTCAGGCTTGCCTAATACTTATATCGAAATACAGGTACCTAGACTAACTACAAAAAGTAGGCGAAATTCATCGTCGAAATATATGGCTACAGGCGTTGATTGAAGGCTTCAATCAACGCTACAGGTTAAGGCGCCTACAGACGACATGGCAAACGTAGGCCAACTTCCGCATTTGTGGACATTGGAGGATCATGTGTATAGAAAACACATCACGAACTTCGTCCAACGTTGGCGCTGGCCGACGTTCGCCTTGGAGGCGGTATTTCTAGTTAGGGGATTAGGTTTCGACTGGCATATATTGGCCCGTGGCTTAAATCTCTATCCACACGATGCGTGAATATTTGTATTGTTTATTCAAAACCTGTAGCAGACATCCTACTGAAATTCCTGAATTATCCCGAGGGCTCTTTCTTTAGATCGTCCAGTAAATTATTGGCACCGTACCTGAAGAAATGTATTCATTAGTAAAATTTAAGGTGTAGTCATAAATGGTTGACTTTATCGTTATAAAGCACACCGTACACTACTTGTTTACTCCAGCTAATAATTGACCCACGATATGCACTTCTTCTTCTTAGGTGAGTTTATTAACTAGCAATGCAGTTGTGGATAATAACAACAATGATGAAGCCGAAACTACGACTTCAGGTTCATCGCGATCCATTTTGTTCAATGTTGGGTGTAGTTCGCTATTTTTTACACATTGCCAACATTCGCCAACGCTGGCACGTCGTGTGGATGCTTTCAATTTGCGAATGATGACGAATATGCGAATGTTGGCTTCAACGTTGGCCCCAGCGTTGGTCAAAACCTGCACATCGTCTGTGGTCCGCTTTAGATTAAGTTCGACTCTTAGCCTTGCCTCTCTTGTAAAAAAGTGCATTTTCGTTGTAAATTTTATTGTAAAAATCAGTTATTTTTTCATCGGTTTACTGCCACTGCTACTGCTACTACTAGAGTATATTAAGCAAAACGATGTTTCTTGATTTGTTTGTTTCTGTGTGTAACTTTTTAATGCAGACAGACTAACCCGAAATATATAATATTGCGAGAAAGTCTTGTTATAATTATTCACTAGTTTTACGACCATAATTTGTCCGATGCGTCTCTTCAAAAGATAGTTGAAGCTGTTTGGTCTGCCTTATTGGCATATGCAGAAGGAGATTTTCGCAATCAACTACACCATTGATCATTTTATGGAGAAATATTAAGAGACATTTTTGTCCTGCGGAATTCTCTAGTTTGCAGACCTTTCATAACGCAGGTCATGGTACGGAAAGTGAAGTTCAAAGAGCAGGTGTTTTGAGAATTTGCATTGTACCTTCTCCAGTCTTTTAATATGGCATTGGTAAACAGTATTTCAAAATACTGCGGGCCAAATATAAATACACCTTGTATTTCGCGCTATAAAACCCAATAACCAAAAACCTTGGACAATGATGTTACAACCCACATAATGAGTGGGATCATTGAGTCATGCCTACCTTTAATATTTTTCACTGATAATTAGCTAGTGAAGTTTCAGCGGCCTTTGAATGGTTTTGGATTTGTTGTCTGATTTCGCTTTTAAAAGAAATACGCATGAAACGAGAAAAGAGCTAATAAACATGAAAATTAATTTATAGTAAATCTTTGGTACATAACTTTTTTGGAAATGCTGACCTTAATTTATATTCCTGATCGCTTTTTCTCATAGGAAACCAACAATAATCCCCCATCATTGCAGGATCCCATCTGTCTTGGTAGCCTTGGTCCATTGTTAGTATGTCTTGGTGGAACCTTTCTCATTGCTAGTCATTAACCGCACCAAAATGCGAAAAATTTTAATCGGAGTGCAAGAAGTGTATTTTAAGTGAATGCGAAGCCCATTTTGCTGTAGCTCTCAAACCGTTCTTCTACAAGTTTCTTTCTAAAAACTCCGAAAAAATTAGCTCCACGCTGCTAACTCAACATCACTTAATTTTTGATCAAACTCTTGATCCTTTAGTAGTTTTCTTAATCCTGTTGCAGCAAATATTCCTTCCTTAAGCTTAGTGTCAGTTAGTTTAGCAAAAATTTGTTTAAGATATTTAAACGCTTCTCTTTCTTTATCTAATGCTTTAACGAAATTTTTCATCAATCCCATTTTAATGTGTAATGGAGGTAACAGAACTTTTTAGGATCAACAAGAGGTATATTCCTTATGTTACCTTGACCCGGAATATATAAATATCTGGGAAGCCATTCTTTTACTTGGTAATGGCTCTATATTGACCTGCTATTCCAAATACAAAGAAAACAGTAATACTTCGAAAATCCCCCTTGAAGCTCTAGTAATAGTCCACATTTGCCATTTCTACGTATCACAGCTTATTGCATTTAGAATAGGTGACATACTTTCTTATGTTTCTTTCATGTCAACTGCATCTGCAAGAGGAATATGGGGACAGAACTGCTTTCAACTTATTGTAGAAGCATCAATAAATAGGCGTCATTCGTCCGAATAATGTGCAAATCCTAATTTTCCATAACACTATTTGGATTAACACAACACACATTTTATCCTTCATAGTGAAGAACTAGGATAGCTCGGATTACAGTTCCTAAATATTGTAACTTTGCTTCCAGTGGCTAGTAAATTCCATTTTTGTAATCTAGAACCTAACAGTTTAGCATGCTCTTTGGACAACTGGATAGCCCGAACTAGATCATTTAATTCAGTTTGTTCAATTAAATGGGTTGTTTTTTCTTAACTTACGGGAAAATAACAACGGTCTTTTTCTGACACATTATCGGGTTCTGTTTTATCGGCACACATTTCCGAATCTTTCCCCCAATTTTCCGGGGGCAAACCTTCTTCATAAAGAACCGGTTTTATTGCTGAGAGAATGTACGGAGATTCAATATTGTGTTTACTCCCTCTTGAAAAAACCAGACACTTTTGTCAAGCAAAAGTCACAGTAGTTAAAATGATTTGTTGGTTCTCGCCAAATCATTGGGACTGCAAAAGGCACAGAATAGTGTTTGTCATTTAACCCTTTATTCAACACAAAGAAAACACTAATCCAATGCTCTTAGCATTGGCTTGTTCGTGCATGCCCCTTCTCTATCTAATACTGACCATCATTCGTGCTAAACCAATACTGATGATCTGATGGCCGGCCAGCTACTTTTATAGCTGCTCCGTACCTCTGTTATTTTCTAGAAACATCGCTTACCGGAAGTTCGACAGCGACGGCATGATTTGTATACTGTAAGTTGGAATTAAATGGGTTTAAAGGAGTATTTCCGTAATTTTAAGCCCTATGGGGTTGAGACGTCGTGGTTGAGGTGTCATCCCTAGACACACCTGCGCGCAGATTATGAACTGTAGCATTTTGAAATTCCGGCATAAACTAATGCTACTGGTTTGCTTAGTTTAAATTAATTTTTTTTACTACTAACATGATAAATCACCAGTATTTACTCCATTCCTCAAATGAGAAGTATCATTTCTCACCCTAGGTAAATAATAATATTAAAAAAACCTAGGTCAATAATCAAACGGAAAATATCATTTAAGTTTCAACTTGTTAGTTTGACAACTAGTTGTCATTTCGGATTAATTGAAAAATGAGTAGGAAATGATTAATTTCAAAATCTAATCAATTGAAATAATGATAAGGATTGTATCAGAGCTATTAGTAAAAAAATTATATACAGTATGACTCACTTTTCATGACTCCCCATAGTATTCTTATTAATCATGGGATTTTGTCAAAATTCAGATAGAAAGAAGGTACTTTGTATGTATGGAGCTGTCAGGAGATTATTTTACGATATCTGTCAGTTAGACAACTTCCAGGCTACCTGATATTTCGAACTATTTGAAAAATAAGTAGAAAATGACTAATATAAAAATCGAATCGAATCAAATATGGTAATATATCAGTGATAGTAGTAAAAAAAAATCTATATATACCTCGGTTGAGAAGGCCATTATTAACCTCGCACATTATATCTTTCGGCGCTACGCGCCTCAGGATATAAAGGTGCTCGGTAAATAATGGCTTACTTCTCAACCTAGGTATATAAGATACTATTTATTTGCAAACATAATTTAGATTGAATTATTCCAATATATGTACAGTGTATAAAGCACATTGCCTTGTTTTACCTTGGAAGTTATTGAATATACTTTCTAATATTTATATTTATGTCCTAGTATAATGTACTAGCTACTTATGATATAGATAGTTTTAAGCCAACTAAAAATAACAGCAGTTTTGAACGGTGTTATTGTAAACAATTACGACGCCTTTCGTAAAAGAGATTTCAAATGGTTCTTCACCAAACTTCATTGGAAACGGACTTTGATACGAGGCTGGACTTTTGCTATTGGATCATTAACATGATAAGAGAAAATCCTCAGTTTGCCTCTAGTATTTTGTAGACGGACGAGGCAACTTTCGCTAGCGTTGGTACTGTAAACTTACACAATATGCACTGCTGGGCACCAACAAATCCTCACTGGATGAGAAAAGTCCAATATCAGGGTCGCTGGTCTGTCAACGTCTGGTGTGCTATAATAGGAGGAAGAATTAATGGACCACATATATTTGAAGAGCCTCTCAATGAAAATACTTATTTAGATTTTCTGGAAAATAACCTACCTGTTTTGCTCGAAGATATCCCCCTTCACACCCGTGCTACAATGGTTTATCAGCATAACGGATGCCCTGCGCTTTTTTCTGTAAACGTCCGAAATTATTTGGATTTAGTATTTCCAAATAGGTGGATTGGACGTGGAAGTTTATTTGCATGGCCACCACGATCCCCTGATCTCTCTTGTTTAGATTTTTATTTATGGGGCAGACTAAAGGACATCGTTTCCCAAACAAGAGCCACAACCAGGGAGGATATGATCGAAAGCATCAGAAATGCCATTACCGGCATATCAGTTGCCGAAGTGGCGGCCGCAGTTTACATAACTGATCAAAAAGTGCGAGACTGTGTCGAAAGCGATGGTGGACATTTCCAACATCTTGGAAGACTATTTTATAATACTTAGCCCATTTATTTTTGGTATATATTTAAATTCTTTAATAAATTTTCGTTTTTGTTGCTATAATATTGTAGGCAGATAAATGAACATTGCCATTTTCTCGTAGTCGTGTAGTTAATCTTGTAAATGTCCTTTTTGTGTAATGTCTCCTTCTAGGATACCGAATTCTGTATATTCTAGATGCGACAGTTGAATTTTGATTGCATTCAAAATAAATCGCTAGCATATTATACGCTTCTTCATATGGAATTCTCATCGTTAAAAAATTACTTTTAATACTGCAACACCGAAGATAAATGTCATCAGACTGACGTATTTCGGTGTTTTCTTTGTTGCATTCCAGGCCTACTTGGCTATTGTTTAAATTACGAATTATTATTCTCTTCTACAGGTTGCGATATTAAGGTATAAACTTTATCATAATCGCAGCTAAATTATTAGTTATACTGCTAAAATAGGATATGTAAAACGACATTACTGGTTTGAAAATAATCTCCAGTATTTTTTTGGTCACTTTTACAAAAGTAATCACCCGGAAGCTCTATCTTTACGTGTTCCGGGGATATTTTCGGGAATAAAATTTGTTTCGTTAATATCTCCGGTGAAAAAGAAAAGATAAAAAGTTGCGGTTTGCCATGACTTCTTAGTACAGTAACAGTAACAATGTAAAAAGAGATATAGCGTGTTATTTAAAATTTTCATGATAATGAGTAATAATTGTTCTCTTGTCAAACAACACCCTCTGGCGGCTAGGCCAAAATCGATTCGAACAAAATTTATTTAATGCAGTTTATTAAGTAAGAAAAGCTCTATTAAACGAGCCCTAGTTTGTTTAATTCCGTTTACCCAAACCGGAGTAATAAGAGTTTAAAGAAAAGCAAGTTTCACCTTCCCCCCCCACCTTCTAGACAAAAGAAATTCCAAATTTTCCAAGAATTACAATGCCGCTATTTTAAATATATCTTAACTTGGCATATTTCTGAGAAAAACCTCTTTTCGGAATTGCCATAGCATTTGCGCCCCTTAGCGGTCGTCTTACGAACTTGAAAATAATTTCCAGCGATTTCTCTTGGCCGATTTACTCATAAATTTTTCTTCTCCGAAGCTGTAGAGTAAATAGTTTCCGAGACATGGCCGGCGTCCTTTCTTACCGGTTTTATAGCACAGAACATTGTTATTAAAGCAACACTTTGCTCACGACGTTAAAATTCATTGGATGATTTTTAGACCTTGCTTTCAATAGATTTTTGGATGATGGAATAATACGTTGACCAGGTTTTATTATATTTCAGTTTTTTTTCTCAGAAAATCAAAACTGCCTTCAAAAATTAGTAGATTACCCGGATTCAGATATCAGGTGATAATTATTTTCTGGGTCGATATTCATAGTTTTGATTTATCCAAACATTTCCTACTTAACTTTTACATCATACATAATATACAACGCATATGTTATTAAATGCAAATAAACATCCACAAATAAATGATTTCGATATTGTCTCCAAAAATTAGATAATGATTTCGGACATAATATACAGAACTTGCTTTATAGCACAGAACATATTCAAGAATTTAAAAAAAAATACGATAATTGTAGGTTATTATTATTTAGATTTTATGTAAAGGACGTTAAAACTCATTAGTTGATTTTACATCTGGCAAACGTGTTTAAACAAGACGCCTGAATGAATTGTTAAGTAAATTTTCATAGAATATGTTAACTATACTTATCCTTCCTTGATTTCATTAATGATTGTATTTATTCATTTTTATCCTTACACAGACAGATAAAAACGGCCAAAAATAGTATATTATTTTATATGGAGGAAAAGTGATACTTTTCATGGCGCGCTCGTGTTTAACAGCCGAACGGAGTGAGGCTGGTAATAGAGAGCAAGCCATGAAAAGTAACTTTTCCTCCAAATAAAATATGCTGTTTTTTCTTCAATGTCGACAAATTAATGCAAAAACATCTCTTTTTAATAGTAATGATATCTAATTATTATTAAAGATAAGTGGGTTCGCAAGGCGGCTTAGACCACGGTCGTAGGTGGCCTTGCTTAGACTGGTGTCGGTGAATTTGTAACATAAAGCTGTCAGTGGACACTGTCAACAATAATTCTTTTTTAAGATTGCGTCTCCGATTGCGTTTTAATTCCGTATTGATAAGCAGTTATTGAGTAAGTTCGATTAAATAATAACCAATTTGTTCCTAAATTAGTGATTTTTAGAAATGCAGTCACAAATTGAGTGATAAATACAAATTGTAGTTTAATAAATGTTGAGTTGTTGACGCTGATTTTGTTGTCTGTTTGTATTGTATCTATGTTGCTATGACAACACTTTTACCTCCGCCGGCGGAAAAGTGAAAAGTAAAGCTCCGGCGGAGGAAAAACGAAACTTCACGGCCGCCTACACAGTCGAGTAATGACGGATTTACTGACGTTTGAAGAAAATAATAACTTGTATTTAGTTTAAGTGGACCGCCATGCATATGGTTCATTTATCAGATAATTCGTTCGTTACTGATTCCGCATATACCAGTACCTCGATCTTTAAAACTAACTCAGAAAAATGAGAAAAACCGTTCCATAATATGTATACCTGTATAAAACAATGTGTCGAATGTCTAATGCCTTAATCTTGTAGCATAGTTTTTGCCATTTTTCTTAGATAGTATTGCAAAAACGTCCTTTAGACTTTACCGCATTTAAGCTCGCCGCTGGATAAAAATGCAAGCCGCGAAAGAATGTATACTTGCATGCGGCAGTTTAACGTTCCATGATTCTAGAATCGGCGGTTTGGAATTCTCAACCAACGATAACCCAAACGACTTTCCAATTGCGCGAAGATTAACGCCTTCGATTCGTTGTGCACAGTCGGATGGGAATGAAGCGCGTCGCCAGAATTAAAATTAAAATTAGTTGCAGTTCAGATTCCGGAAAGGCAAGAAGCAAGAAACCACTTTAAGCCAGCCGAGAAACGCCATCGCTGATCATCAGGAATTCTAACGGGGCTACCAACTCATCCATTTAGCCCTTAGCCCCATATCTCTGAGGAATTTATGAGATTTTCCGGCATTTTTGGCCACTAGAGACAGCCAAACTTTGGACATCTCGAAAAAGAAAAGGCTATAGAAACCTTACGGACGAGCGAAAGAAGCCTCGAAGCGAAGGAAAAGGCATTGTAGGACCAGCACTCTCAACTGGTACCGAATCAGCCTCCTGCCGAATTTATTGTTTTTTTTCCGAAATTTTGCAACCTCAGGAATTTTCAACCATCTCGGAAACGACTCTACTGAGCTAACGGACGAGCCAAAGAAGCCCCGAAGCGAAGGAAAAGGCATTGTAGAACCAGCATTCTCAACTGGTACCGAATAAGCCTTCTACCGCATTTATCGAGTTTTTCGGAGTTTTTGAACCTTCAGGATGGAAGAATTTTAAGAGAAAAAATTTTTCAAGACCTAAGTTTTAAGCACTTGAAGATGCCTTGTCAAGCGGCCAAGTGCCAACAATTCTCCGTAACCTTCAACTGTAGTTCGCACCCTATAGCAATACCCTGCGAAAAAGATTAGTTGCAAGCACCTTGAATCAGCCTGTTTGTTTGGGTTCCCCCATTCACGTATGTGCCTCTCCGGTCCTTCATACTAGTCGTAATTAAACATTGGGCGAGAGCAAAGCGCGTCGACGGCTAGTTCGGTTTCGAGAACTAGAGAGCCCCCTGACTCCCCCATACTTTAGCTACTCGGCCTACGGGTGAAAAGCGAAAAGGCATAGGAGCCGAAAAAAGAAAATAAAGCTTAACCGAACCTAAATAATTCGGGCGCGTTCAAAGAGTGATAAGTCAGCCAAGTGCGTACGGGAGATAGCGAAGTTATACTATTGCGACTGGAGTTATTTCAAAAGAAGAATCAGAGGCTATTTATCACTAGTTCGAATACCATACAAAACCAGCACGGTCTCTGAACTGAGAGCCGTGTCCGGGGAGTAGTTTGGTCTAAATACACAAATCACACACTAATCCCCAAAAAGTCCCCCCCGATGCCCTTGACTTACACAAAACCTCTGTCAGAAAACTGCCGAGCAGCGTCTGACAAGTTGCCTGGGATTGGCATATAATACATAGCAAACACCCCCAAAAAGCCCCAAGAAACAACGAGTTCTTAAAAGCTCTCCATGAGCAACTTCCGTACGACCCCTCTTAAGGTGATCGCAACCAAAAACTCGCGTCGACACCCTCAAAAGACGATTTTAGTGCGATACTTGTTAAATTCATAAGAAATCCGGCTTCTCAGAACCCTTAAGAATTCGAACGCGTTTTGAAAATCTCGCGTTCGGTGTGAGAAGCCCCAAAAAACTAAAGACATTAATAGGTACGTGTTAGATATTAATTAAAATATCTTAAGTTCATGGTTAGTAATTGTTCATTAGAGAACAAATCTAAACAAAACTTGTTTTACCAAAAATACTAGATTAGAGTTAAACTCTCCTTGTACATGTATAACGCTTATCCAGTGAATTGGGGCACATTTTAAGCTATCACTTCATACAGGCACTTATCAGAATTTGATTTCAATTATACATTTATGTATATTCAATTACTGATTTATGTATAAGCCTTAGCCAAGATTAGGAGATAGGATTCGGTTAGGGTCGTAGATATTTTGTGTAACAACTACTGACGAATACCATTTGACAATCCTCCCCCGCTAAGCCATTCTGGCGGCACTTTGTAGAAACTTGGTATAAGAAACCAAGTCAAAAATTAAATTTTGTATATTGACATACAATAAGACGATTAACTCAAAACTTAATAAAAATAAAATAAATTTAAAAGCATCCCTTGCAAGTAGACCCTCCTGGGATACTTTCCCCACTACCGCTGTTCTATAAAGCATAAGTTTTGATTTTTTTATGAAATTCAGCTTAATCTACCAAAAACTCTTTTAAGTTGCTAATATTGAAATAGCTCTCAGATTTTTTGAAAGTTAGGGGCGTACCATCGCCCATCGAATAGTTACAAAATGTTACACTTTTTGATGTTTTTGGTGTATATAAAAATGTGAAAAATACATAATCTGGTCGAATTAAGGCAAATTTCATTATTTATTTTCGAAGAATAGCACCCTTTAAATAATTCGAAATGTACTATTACTTCCATGTCCATCAATATTTTTGTAATAACGATGTCAGTACAATATATTTATCAGTTTGTACAATTGAAGCGTCGCGATCTCGGTGACTAATCAGAGAGACGCCAGGCTATTCTTTCTCTCTTTAACGAGCTTTCAAAATTGCTTTTCATTTGCTCGCGTTTAATTTTATTTTATATTACACGAAAGTCTTGCCATATTGGAAATGGGAAGTTCTTTGGCCGAGTACGTTTCTATTTCTATATTTTTTCATTAAATACCCGTGGGGCTTCCAGCGAATATTTTCTTCTTGTAAACTAGTCTGATAAATACGATTTTAAAGAGCTTGAAAATTTGTACTTCCATTACATGTTATATTCAATCTATGCCACATACTAAATGAGCTAGTTAGTCATGTACTAATATAGAATCCAGCTCTGAACCCTACCTGGTGGCATGACAGGATGTTAAAAGCATCCAAAAAAGAGACTTATATATGATATGATTTACGATATACAGAACGATGGAGTTAGATTTGTTAAAATCTTACTTAAGAGAGCATAATTCCTTTTTATTGTGTTTATTGCGGTTTCCAGGCCATTTAAAATTATTTCTTGGATCAAGTAGAAAGAAAACCTTGTTATAAAAGGTTTAACTTTAACAAACTGCGATTTATTAAATATTATGTTGAGTTGTGGATGTAAACACTCAACTGGAAATGCAAAATCAACTGAATATTTTTATGAATCTGAAAAAAGGATGTCCAGCATTCAAAAAAAAATAGCTTTTTAATTTTACAGTTTTCTCTCGCTAAAACTCCGATGGATTTACGTTTTAACTTTAAGTTAAGAAAACATAATTTTCCCGTTATTGCCTTTATTGGCGTTCCCAGCCGGTTGAAATAATAATAATTATTAAGTATCTTGGTTTAAGAAGTACTCTACTTGAGATAAGATCCATCTATAACAATTATATTTTTAACTGTTCATCATTCTCTTTCATATTTTGTTATCAAAATAAAAAAACAAACTGTTGTCGCTGGTATTTATTATTAAAGAGTATAAATTTAAATATTTCAGTCACGATCTGAAATTAAATAATTACTAAATATTTGTATAAAATGTCAGTTTTAATTGGTATTAACAGTAATATAAAAAGTTGGTTAGAAGGATAGCAAAATCATGATTAAAATTTTGGTAAATTAATACTACGTTGGGGTCTG
>MU183171.1:39417-60322 GCA_016904865.1 Pissodes strobi
CGTTTCGCTAACCATGTTAGCATCATCAGGAGATGATTAAAACTGATGATTAAAACTTTTAATCATCTCCTGATGATGCTAACATGGTTAGCGAAACGCGCGTCGAGTGCAAATATTCTGTTTCGGTATTGTGGATAAAATTAATACTAGTTTTAATTAATTAGAAATTAGGAAAATAATCCGTCATAAATTTTCAGTTGTTTCCTCCCTACTTCCTGTGAGTATAGTACAATTATATTATTATCTATTAAATATTAAGTACCTAGTTTGACTGCTACTACAAGTGTCACGTTTGTAATTTTTATGACAGGGTAATATTTACGCAACTATTATAATATAGAAATCGCATTATGCAATTATTCTTGTTATTTATTTAAGCTTTTTTATGGACACTCTCATGTCCATAAAAAGTTCACAGTTTGGAAATTAAGATATAAAAGCACTAGGCAGTTAATTAATTAAATGTTAGGTGATGAATTTAGAAGTAATTGCCGCCAGCCCTTGTGCATTTTTTACGGTATAATAAACCATGTGTCTATAAATGCATTTATAACTTACGGTCAGAAGATGGATGCAAATCGAATACCAAGTAATAGCAGGCAATTTATGGTAGAACTAAACAAAAAACTAATGACTCTCTGTATGAAATATCGACTAAAAGTACCAAGTTCGCAGCATTTAAGCTATTAGTATTAATTTCAAACAGGGGCCAACTCAAAACAGATCAATTCAAGAAGATGCGGAAATAATCACTTGTCAGATATGTCGGGCAAAAAAAATTAGAATGAACAATGGTAAATTTGACATATGTAGGTACAGAAATAAAAGAAACTGCCACGAAAATTTATCATAAAGTTATGAAATAGTATATTATTTTAAATGGAGGAAAAGTAATACTTTTCATGGCGCGCTCGTGTTTAACAGCCGAACGGAGTGAGGCTGGTAATAGAGAGCAAGCCATGAAAAGTAACTTTTCCTCCAAATAAAATATGCTGTTTTTTCTTCAAATGTCGACAAATTAATGCAAAAACATCTATTTTTAATAGTAATAATAATTATTATTAAAGATAAGTGGGTTCGCAAGGCGGCTTAGACCGGTGCGGTGTCGGTGAATAGGCACAGGTTGTTGCTAAAGTAATGAAACATAAAGCTGTCAGGGGACACTGTCAACAATAATTATATTTTTAAAATTGCGTCGTCGATTGCATTTTAATTCCGTATTGATAAGCAGTTATTGAGTAAGTTCGATTAAATAATAACCAATTTGTTCCTAAATTAGAGATTTTTTCAAATGCAGTCACAAATTGAGTGATAAATACAAATTTTAGTTTAATAACTCTTGAGTTGTTGACGCTTACTTTGTTGTTTGTTTGTATTGTATCTATGTTGCTATGACAACACTTTTACCTCCGCCGGCGGAAAAGTGAAAAGTAAAGCTCCGGCGGAAGAAAAATCAAACTTCACGGCCGCCTACATAGTCGAGTAATGACGGATTTACTGACGTTTGAAGAAAAAAGATTTTGGTGTTATATAAAAATTTAAATAAATGTTACTTTTAATTAATGGGCGAAACATATTAAAGCATCTTTATCATAATTATTTGTAAGTTGTAGTATAATGTTCTAGAAGAGAAGAGTATCTCAAAGTATTTGCTATAATATGGAATACGCAGCAACACAGTAGAAATCATGACTATAGCTGAACATGTCACAATATTGATGTCAATACGTGGATGAAAATCCTATATGACGCATCAGCACGAACCGCAGTCGAGGCAAGAACAACATACACGTAACTAACTAGCTCAGGGTGTATCAAATGAAACATTTGCTACCCTTTCCGTCATTTCTGGCCCCCTTACCTGCACGGAGATGCCGAGATCGTCCGCGTACCTTATTATTTTGACTCCGGTCGGAGTTGGAAGTCTCATGACACCATCATAGTAGACATTCCACATGGTGGGCCTTTTTACGGATCCTTGCGGGACTCCACACTTCCATCCTATCTCTTTCGCCTATGATAAGGGAGCTATTTTTAAAATAGCTGGACATTATGTTGTTCCACTGAGTATATCAGCTCATCCTGCTGTATTGAACGCATTTTCGACATCCACTGATATCAGCGTGCAAAGCTTTCTTCCTCCTTGTCGTGCCTGCCATGTTTCATGTTCTGTAATCGCCCCGACCCTTCTTATTGTAGATCTCTTTTTTCATAATCCATACTGCTCCTCCGGTAGAACCCAGGTTTTCTCTATTTTTTCTCTTAGCCATTTGAGCAGCAAGTGCTCCAGGAATTTTCCAGCGACGTCTCTAGTGATAGTGGTATAGTAGTGGTAGTAGCAGGAGTTTCCACTAGTGAGCCATCATCTCTGGTAAGTGGTGGAATTAATGTCTTTGAGAGACCTTGATTGATAGCTTTGGCAATTGATCAAAAGAACTTCGATCCGTTAGGATAGTTGCGAAGCTTGTTCTTGATTTGCTCGTTATATCCCTCCTTGGTCTCGTCAATGGTCCACTTATACCGGTTTCTAGTCGCGAGGAATATATTTCGATTTTCGGCTTTCGGATCTCGGCGCCATTTGATGTAGGCGGCATTTTTTAGTATTAACTTCTCTTGCGCAAATCATGGTTTACTATTTTAAATACATCTCATAGAAGAGGGGATGAAAGCTTCCATACCAGCTAGGATAACTTAGGTTATCTCATCAGCAAATTCAAAGGTGTTTTGATTCCAAAAGAAGACATCTTTTCAAGGAAAAAGTTAAAACTTGCGACGATGACACCACTTTGCAGATTTGTATTGCCAAACCTTTCTGGGTACTTGTGGCTTCTGATATTTAATAGCAAGTGCACATGTTGCAAAGATAAGGTTGTGGTCTGATAAGCCCAACGAAGGTTGGACGATTACCGTGTAGAGGTCAGGATTAGTTACTACGAATAGATTCAGGAGGCTAGCAAAGTCTCTTGGACGCTCATGGATCCCGATATGTTCGTCCACCAGCTGAGTAAGATCGTGACTAATAGCAAAAGCCTGGGATGCTCGTTCATCATTATCGTTGTCGTTGGAGTGTTTCAACCACTTTATTTTATGTACATTGAAGTCTCCTACTAAGGCAATTTCTGCCGTTGGATAATTGATTCGCAGAAAATCAATTTTATTGCCAAGATTTGAGAATTGCCGTTTATATTGGTATTCGCTAGGTGGTCTATACAAGCTACAAAAGAAATATGGTTGCTCTATCTGTGCTTAATTTGAACCGCATTACATCGAAGTCCTTAGGTTCGTATGTTTTTCTCATTGGAAAGATAAATTGTCTCGTATAAAAACAGCTATCTAGAGCTATGTCGAAATCGGGAGTAAATGTCATATCCGAGTATAGTCAAGTGAACATGAGTAGTGATTCATTTCACTTTTATTTCTGATAGAGCTAAAATATGAGGCTTACTTGATGTTAGGTGCTGGTGGACCGAGTTAATACTGGTGTTGATGCATTTTACCTTACACATGTTTGCCTGTTACTCCACTTCATTTATACGTTTTTGAAAAATAGGGTTGCTTTGGCTTTGGCCTCAGGGTATAAACAGCACAAGTGCTAGTTTAGTGGGCTCAACGAAGCTGAAAAACCCTAAAGAACTGGAAAACAGTCGACGATTCGAGGAACAAATATGGTTTTCCCTGCAATGCCATTAGGACCGAATGGATTCTCAGTGACCCGTCAGAACCCCGACCAAGTCCCCGACTGCTTATCGGCTAGTTTAACATCCAGTCGGCCTCTGAGCCTAACTGCATCCTTCCGTTCACATTCAGTTGTTTACTTCAGGTCATGTTTAATTAAATACCGGGATATGTGACGTCTACCAAAGCCTAAGTAGGGCTGGGGATCCTGCAACGAGGACGAGGAACCCCATCTATCAAGTTCATCTGCTGGCTCGTGACCCTCAACTTCGCTATGTCCTAGCAGCCACGTCACCTTTGATTCATACCAATTCATATCACTACATGCCTAGAAGAGTTCCGCGCTTGTTCTCTATTTTTTTTCAGAGCTATCTACCTGACTGTCTGAGTAGATGTAAATACCTCGAAGCATGTTTTTTTTAACTGCTTGTTTAGATGCCACTTCCAGCAGTGTGGCAAAGACATCTGCTTGAAAAATGGTCGAAAAGAAAACTGTGCTATGTAAATCTATGAAGCATATTTTGATTTTTTGAAAAATAGTATATTATTTTATATGGAGGAAAAGTGATACTTTTCATGGCGCGCTCGTGTTTAATTAGCCGTGAAAAGTAACTTTTCCTCCAAATAAAATATGCTGTTTCTTCTTTAAATGTCGACAAATTAATGCAAAAGCATCTCTTTTTAATAGTAATAATATCTAATTATTATTAAAGATAAATGGGTTCGCAAGGCGGCTTAGACCACGGTCGTAGGTGGCCTTGCTTAGACCGGTGTCGGTAAATAATGTAACATAAAGCTGTCAGTGGACACTGTCAACAATAATTAATTTTTTAAGATTGCATCTTCGATTGCGTTTTAATTCCGTATTGATAAGCAGTTATTGAGTAAGTTCGATTAAATAATAACCAATTTGTTCCTAAATTAGTGATTTTTAGAAATGCAGTCACAAATTGAGTGATAAATAAATACAAATTGTAGTTTAATAAATCTTGAGTTGTTGACGCTTATTTTGTTGTCTGTTTGTATCGTATCTATGTTGCTATGACAACACTTTTACCTCCGCCGGCGGAAAAGTGAAAAGTAAAGCTCCGGCGGAGGAAAAACGAAACTTCACGGCCGCCTACACAGTCGAGTAATGACGGATTTACTGACGTTTGAAGAAAATAGTTATTTGTTTTACTAGGCAGCAAAGTAGTAGATTGACTGCCGCGGCTGATAGTTTGGGTTAGTTTGGGTTAGTTTCAGCTAAGGCAGTCAATCTACTTTGCTGCCGAGTTGAACATATAATTTTTTCTCCGATTGTTTATAATGATATATGTATATTGTATATTTGCAAATTATTACAATTCCCACAATCTTTTTATTTTTCCTGTAGTGATAAATTAAGACAAAATTTGATAGAAATCGCAATTGTTGGAACGGTTGGTTGCTATGGAAATGTGTATGTCCATAATAATTATAGTTTGACAACTTATGTCAAACGTTTTATTCCCATGGAGACTAATCACTTTGCTGCCTAGGCAGCAAAGTACTTACTTTGCTGCCTGGACAGGAAAAGTAATACTTTGCTGATTGATATGTGTCTGCAAAATTAATATTTGCTGTCAATCGGAGAAAAAAGTGTTTTTCCGTCAATTAAAAACTTTCATTCGATTAGTCTAGGTTTATGCACTATTTCATAGGTTACATTTTACATTATTGCATTACTGTAATAAATTAAATACGTTCCACGCTGCAGATATGTACTTGCAAAAAGAGGTATTACGAGGCTGCATACTCCAATCTATTTTTTCGGTGAGTTCTAATGCACTGGAATATGTTCAAATATTATGCTTGTACTCAAGTAGCCATTTTCTGGACGAATATAATCGCCCTGCCGCCATCTTCTATTTTAAATAAATATTTAAATTCCTTCGAAAATGTAAGGAAGATATTTTTTAATTGCGTACACGGAAGGCTTCAGAATAATAGCAAAGGTCCTTCATTCCTTCAATATGTATCCACGAAATAAAGAGATATTTAGTATTTATAGCTCTCAGATAAATTCAAACACATTTTAATTTTGGCGAGAACTACTCTGAAGTACTGAATTTACTCAAAGACTGTAATTTGACTTGGCCACCAAGATAATATCTCTTTGATATTTGCGGAATATAAAATAATTGTGTAAAAAGGATCCGTAAAGTTAGGACACAAACTGAGCTGCAATTAAGCTATTAAAAAAAAATAAAGGAATAATCCTCCAGGCGACACTGCCAGCAGCAAAATTCTTACATTATTCCAGCAAATTAATTCCGACTCATAAGTTATGCACCTTACGATTGGATTCCACGGTCTTACTTTTAATGGTCGGACAATACGTGACGGTGCCGTTCGCATTCGGCATTTATGATTCCTTCTCTATCGAATATGCAAATATATCGATATCCAGCAGTATGCGGGAGGGTAACGCGATGAATTTATCTCCGTTTTAAGTAATCTTCATTTTATGAAATGCGCTCTCTACATATACTTTTAATATATCAGAATTAAGAAGTTGTCTGTCGAAGAAAAGAAACTTTGTTCTTACTTTACAGAGATGGTAAAAAACGTAACGTGATTATTCTAATCGCCAAAGTTAAACTTATTTACACAATAATTTGTCATTGAATATGTCGAATTCAAAGTTTTATGGGCAAATCTAAAATTTTCCGCTTGTATATCATTCCATGATGTTGAATTTTTATTATTACTACTTTGCCAGATATTGTTACCATTGTCCTCTTATAAGAAATATTGGAACGATGTATTCATCCGAAAACAACAGATGTTTTTTCCTCAAGATTTGACATGCATGAGTAATTAACTAAAGAAATTTCGGAAATTTCATTGCCAAGTTTAGATATTTCGGTGAAAACTGAAACATATATTTAAGAATTAGTCACTCTTGTTTTCAAAATGAATTAAAGCTGTTTTTGTTTATTTGTAAATTTAACGCTTTATTAACACCTTGTTTTCTGTGATCCTCTAATTTTTGACGTAAAATTAAATTTAAATATCTTAAAGAATACAAGATATATTTGGATCAGTTTGGGATCATTAAGACCCATTTGGTAGTCTTAAGGTGCTATAGTGATTTGATGTGCTTTGAATGGGCCCTATTTGGTATATCCAGGGAGATAAATAAGACGCTGTAATATGCCTTCGAAATTTTTAGGAACATATTATATAATTAGTCTGTTTCTCTGCGTTTTAGAAGAATTATTGGATCAGCTGTAAAAGGCAAGTAAATAAGCAGTGCAATGTTTTTATGGTGAACTTTTTTCTGCATATTTAATGAACGATTTCCACAAAATCTAATGAAAGGAAAACCATGTATAAAAAAAATTCTGGAATAAGTGAATGTAAGAACAGTTTAGCTGTTTATTAGTTCTATATAGGCATTATATGAATATCAAGAAATAATACGCCCAAATGGAAATTAAACATGGTAATCTAGTTAAAAATTAATGGAAAGCTATAGGTCAAGCTATAGGCTATAGCCTCTTGACCGGTTTTTCAAATTGTTTGATCTGTTAATGTGTAGATGTGTGTAGGAGTGTGGATTTCTTAAATAATTGTAATATTCTGAGCAAATATCAACATCGATAATTATCAGAAAAATGTAGGCAAACAGCAAGCGCTGATGTTTCTGCTTAATTGCATTGAATTCAGTACGATGTGACAAGATTCAATTTAGATATGTTCTGTATTGTTGTGGATGATTCATGTTTACCTTATAATTGATTGCCTTTGGCTCCACAATGATTATACTTGTTATGAATATTGGTATAGAGCGTCTTCGGCTGTGACTCCAGGATGTAAACAGCACTATTGCTAGTTTCGTGACCCTAATGAAATAGCTAGATATCCTCGACATTTCGATAAGCAAGTCTGCTATCGTTTTCAAGAATAAAATAAACTAAAAATGAAAATGGTTAGCAAATACAATAAAACAGTAAAAACCCTTGCAGATTGTCAAGCTTTGAACTGACTTTGACAAGATGACAATTATAATGCCATATTTAATTACTGGTTAACTGGTCTTTAGTGTGATATTGCGGTGAAAATTAAAATGAAACTACTAAAAATGTTATCTATAAAATACCATGTGAATGTAATAAATTTTATATAGATGAGACCTGTAGACCATTATCAAAACGTATTAAAGAACGCCAAACTTATATTAGAAATGCATAATTCCACAGATCACATATTTGTCAACATTCGTTTGATAACAATCACAGTATACAATGGAACGCTTCTAGCATTTTAGCAAAGGAGCCTTCCTCTAAAAAACGTAAAATTAAAGAAAGTGCTTTAATTTTATTAAATAAAGATGAATGTGTTGCTTCAACTTCTGTTAGTTTTAATAGCACTTGGTTACCTTTGCTAAAAACTGAAGTTGATAACGGACACTTAAAAATTAAATAATCCTTTCAACGAAAATCATTAAATTCTTCCTAAGCGAATAACACCAAATTATAGATATACAAAACTTCAAAAACAAATTAATTTACCAAATAACACCTCACTATCACACTAAAGGCCAGTTAACCGGCAATTAAATATGGCAATATAATTGTCATCTTGTCAAAGTCAGTTCAAAGCTTGACAATCTGCAACAGTTTTTTTACTGTTTTATTGTATTTGCTACCAATTTTCATTTTTAGTTTCTTTTATTCTTGAAAACGATAGCAGACTTGCTTATCGAAACGTCGAGGATACTAGCTATTTCATTAGGGTCACTAAACTAGCACTTGTGCTGTTTACAGCCTGGAGCCAGAGCCGAAGAGGCTCTATGCCAATATTCAAAACAAGTGTAATAATTTGTGGAGCCAAAGGTAATCAATTGCAAGGTAAGATTGAATATATCAGTATTTCATTTTAGGAAAAGCGCCAATTTTAGTACGAAATTCAAAAAAGAAACGAAGGTAAATCATCTGAAATAAATATAACCCTTAAACCGAAACATCGACAAATAGTACATTATGGCAAACATCAGGTCTTAGGGACTAGGCGCTAAAAATATCAACGTACACTTTTGTTTCTTTTTATTTTGAGAAGAACGTTTGTAAATAAATATCAATTTTTCTGAATATGCTTGAAATTTAATAAATAAATGGGGACGAAAACATTGGCAAAACTAAGAAGGTAGGTAATAAAAGTTAGTTAACAAAATTAAAAAGATATAAGTAATAAGTTTTTCGCTTCGGAAGTTTGTCGGACGGAACTTCTTCTTGGGTAATAACTTCACGTATTAGCGACTTTATATCTCTAGGAAGATTTGGAATTGCTACGCGTCTCCTTAGATGCGGTTCTAGGAGTGACATAGCCAAACCTTCAATAAAATAATTTATTTTTATTGTATAATTTTGACGATAGCACAAATATAATATGAAACTGTTGACACAGCTATCATTTATTAGGGTGTAAAATATTACGAGCGGCCATCTCCTCGTTCTTCTATTAGATAAATATAAAGCACTTTTCATATCCAGAAGGTCTACACCACTCTTTGTTTTATTATAGTAACAGAAAATTTCCGGTTTATTTTTATCAGGATTTGTTTCCATCTTATCATGCATGGATGATATAAATAAGCACAACTCATTTATTTATTTTTGGAACAATAGAGTCCAGTGTCGCAGGTCAGCAGAGAATCCATAAATTGCGGTTCCCATTGGTCTGTATTTATGTACTTTGAACTCTGGTGGTGCATTGGCTTTGCTAAGCTTCACCGTGCCTACATAGGTTATGGATCGCTTTCTAAGTTCTTCTACCAACTTTAAGGAAGTGAACCAATTGTTGGCAGTGATGTTCGGTTTCGATCCCTGAAGTGGTTTGCATAGGCGTAAAACTGACTGAGTGAGTTTTAAAGGCTTACGTTCTTCTTCGGAAAATCCAATTCCATCGCTGTCTTTTTCCTGTATAGATATAAGCATTAAAAAGGTAAGTAATATAGGAATCAGCCAAGTATCAAGTGTTAATGCCATATTTTGCTGGTTTCTTGGGCATATACATGCGAAATTCACATTTTTCTCTAAAGGGGACGAGCATTTCATCCACTGTTACTTTACCAGTAACACAGTACATCTCTTGAGAGTTTTAAATAAAGGCATTGCATATTTCGGAGATAGGGGTGGCACGATCGGTCTCTCTTCTCTCCTCGCGTGTTGTGGAATCATCAAACCTATGAGCAGTCCCGAATGTTTCAAAGCACTTAACGGACATAGTTGCTCTAAAAATAAGTCTTCCGGTTAAACCCTTTGCAAATAATGACTTCATATGTTCATGTCCAGACTTAAAAATCGAGGTGAGCATAAGTAAACCAATATATGCATGCATTTCTACGGAATCGGTATTCCTATAGTTTGACTTATTGCTTTCAGGGTTCACTTTGTTTTTAGTTGCAACTAATTTAGCGTTTGTATAAAGGACAATTTTTCCAATTATATGCTTGTCAAATAAACATTCCCAAAGTTCGAGTTTGTCAGGGTTGGCCAATAGGGTAGCTTTCCTAGTAAGTCCGAATAATTGTCGAATAATGTTATGTTTTGGTGTTTTTGTAGTAGTAGCCGGTGCGTTTTTTTAACCATTTATATATCTTGTTATTATTCCTTCAAATGAAAAACTGAGCTTCCCCGTTAGCTTCTCTGTCACGTTGATTGTCGTTGTTTTCACCACTAACTTGCTCTGCTTGTAAAAGTTCGTCCTCTGTTTCACTATTTTCGCTTTCTTGAGTTATTTCTACTTTTTCTTGTGTCGCCTGCTGCTCCTCATCGCTCATCAGGGTCGTCAATATCCATATTCATATCAGGTTCATCGTCGCTTTCCAAACACCACTCCATAACTAATTTTTTAAAGTATATGCTACCAAACCGTACTGTTTCCTTTTGTGAACGTTTTGAAGCATTTCCACTGCTGGTAGAAGGAATATCCTTGATAACAAGCCCTAAAAATAATAACATTTTAATTCATCGGCACTAATACTAAAAAGATATATCATAATCAGTCACAAATAAAAAAATGCAATATAAAACTATTTTATAAATTATACGTAATGCAAAACATCCGGTATTACATACCTGTAGTATAACTAGCGTAAGGTGAAACATCCGGGACCGGAACACTTTAAGACAACGTCATACACTCTACAGACAGAGTATATAGATATTCTAAACTGTGCTACAGATACAAAGTAAGAACTAACAGCACCCAATTGTGCTCGTTGCGTAGCTAAGGAGTGAGTGGAAGTACATCTGGGAGGGGAGAGCGATAGATTAAACAGGATTGTCACATTTGAGCCTTATCTGGTAAGTTCGGCCTTAGATACCGGTGTTTCGGTTTAAGGGATAAATAATAATATGAATGTTAGAAAGTAAGTATTATGAATGACGGAAAGTATGCACAAATAACTTTTCTATGGTTAGGGATCTATAACCACTGCCCTCTAGTAACCGATGGTATATTTTATTTTCAGAGAATTTTTTGAAATTTGAACGCAGATACGTGAATGCCCGAATTATAATGCATCCAGGGACACATGTTCGAATGCCTGCGACTATTTTCATTCCTAATCAATTCTTTATTTTCGACACAATTCGTACAATTGTAAAAAAAATAAATGAAATAGATAAATTGTAGCGACTAATGATAATGGACAGGTAATAAAACTGTAAAACTGTTTAAAACAGTTATTTATTTGCTTAGCAATTTTATTTTTGTAGATTCGTTTTACTTACTAAAACTGTAAAAAATCCTGGTACTGATATTACCTTCAAGTAGCAAGAGTTCTGAGAGAGATGGATCGCACCCTTCAACTTCCTTATGGCCCTCGGATTGGATCCCAACTTCAAGATTTATTTACACAATTATCTGATTCAGAAACGGTGGCGATTAATTAGAAAAAAAAGTGTATTGGGACTTGAAACACTCAATGTAAAGAAAGGAGTGCATATGCAGTCGCTGTTGTTTAGGATCCTGTGAAAAGCCGGTTGTTGGAAGGTAAGAAGCATTTACAGCGCCAAGCATACACAGAATTACTTATGTAATGTAACTTAGATGCGCCCAGAATTTGTATAGCACTGTGTCTAACTTAAAATATTTTTAGATTGCAACCATTTAGCCTGATAAATCACACGTCTGTGGCGGGTTTTCCCTATTTCTTCAAATATCTATAAAAGTGACCAGATTCAGAACTTTAGTATTACACGTTATTAGTTGCATTCAGATACCTTATTTCGTTTATGAATTCATTAGTGTGATTGCAGAACGGTAATCGGTTTATTTTTACAAACGATATTTTTTAATGTCCTACAATTACAAAAAAGTCGATCGGCGCCAAATCTGAACACTTCGTTGACCAAAAGGTAGTTTCATTTTGTTCAAATTTTTGGTTACACATTTAAATTAGCATTCCGATGGTTGATTGTGTTAATAATTAAGTTTGGGTGTTGAAATAAATCAAGTTTGTGTGCTCCCTTGCGGGATCCTTATTGTGTGTGAATATATCGTTTCTAAATGGGTCTAAATATTATATAGATGTTAAATTGCCTTCGTGAAATATGGTTCTGGATCTCCACCTCACTTTGACGGATCTTGTTCCCTGCTTGACATATTTTTTTTTTCTGAATCTAATAATGCGTAGGTATTTTTAGTAAAATATTCCGCCGGACGTGAAATTAATTCATCGGTTCAAATGATGAATGATGCTGTCTTAAAAATGCATATCCATCATAGTTTTGAAAAATTGGAGCTTTGTAATATGTGTACTGTATGAATGTAAATGTTCAACCCAAATTACAAATTTTTAGCCAATTTTCAATAACTAGCTGCCTATTATTATCTAAAAAGATTGGACATCTGAAGCTGCTGGCAAATCTTGGCAATTATTTTTTTTGCAAGAATTTCATCGAATTTTAGCGCATATAAGGGCCAAACGGTAGGTTTTATTATCTAAGGAATCATATGTTTTTTAAACTACTGATCGTTTCATGAGTTTGGTTGGGTTTTGAAAATTTTTTGTAACGAATGTTATGGGAGAGACGGGTAGATAATAATAGGTTGCCTGATATCTCTCTTTTTATGTACAATATACAGGCTTTACAGCAGCTAATTTAAACTCATGTAGAAGTTTGCCCGTTTTAATTATTTCGCTATTAATATTCGTAGGTAATCTATTGTGATATATGACAATTCATTTTCATTAATGTATTTGGTACTATTGGGTCCTAATCAGGTGCTTTATGCAATTTCAGTCCCTTTATGTTTTCGATCTCTGTTTGTTATAAAGAAAGAGCCTGGGCATAACGTTTTTTTTTTGTGAGACCTTTTGGTAAATTTAATTTGTCAAATCTTTCTCAATAATTAAAAAAATATATTAAATACATTTGAAATTTCAATATTTTTAGCCCCAAGACCTCTTTTCTTATTTTTTGTTTTATTTATATTACATGACCTGGATTGGTTTTAAAGGGCTCATATTACGAAATATCCTTAATTAGCGTTAGTTCGTGATTAAATTTAGTAC
Organism: Pissodes strobi; assembly: GCA_016904865.1. Classification (NCBI taxonomy): domain Eukaryota; kingdom Metazoa; phylum Arthropoda; class Insecta; order Coleoptera; family Curculionidae; genus Pissodes; species Pissodes strobi. The sequence continues at coordinate 52,643 of MU183171.1, forward strand.
AGATTTTTTTTGCAGATTTTTCTAAGTTCGCGAATTTCTAAATTTGGCAACAATGTGCAATGTTTAATTTTTTTCATGTGCTTTTAACATTACCCTAAAATGATTGTGAACATTGTGAATAAACACCTTCCCTATTTTAATAATTTGAATCTGGACATATCTGAAAATTATCGTCAATTACGCCAAGTCAAGTAAGTCACAGAACCATAGGAATTGCGATTAAAGTAGAGGTATTCAAACTGCATAAATATACAGGATGTTCCATCTTAAATAACCCTGGCAATACTGCGTAATTTTGTATTGAATTTAAAATTTGAGCATTGAGTGATCAAATGAATGTACTATTTTGATAAAATCAATATGCAAATAGCTCTTTTAAGACACGATAAGCAATAGAGTTATGACGGTTAAATAATTACCTCAATGTTGAAGATTGCCATTAATAAGCTGGAAAATGTTCCAGCAAGAAAAAAAACGATGCTAAAAAGGCAATATTTGAAAGGCGACGCGACGCCGACGTATTAACATCGTGCTAGGCTGTGTGCTAAGCACACTCCTATAACAATTATCTTTATCAAAATTCAAAATAAACCAAATGCTAACTTGTCCCCCCCCCCCCCGCATTTGTGGGCTATTTTTAAATTTTTCTAACAATTTTTGGGTTTCGTTCCAAGAATATAATTTTGCGACCTCGTCCGTCTCCTACCACGGGACCTATTTACGGTAGGTTTCCGCTGAGGTTAGATTCGAACTCGCAGTCGTGGAAAACCCCACCAATCCGAATTTCTGCCAATTATCTCCAAGAAATCTTTTGGTTATCTCAATAGGTGCCGGTAGGTGCCCAAAATATTTTCGGTTTAAATTGCTCTGGTCCGAACTGCTACACCGACGTCATCGATTTCGGTCGAAAAAAAACCTTTTTTCTGGAACCTTCGGGGTCTTTGACCCCGAAGACCCTCGGGTACCAATTAGGCCACATCGCAGCTGACGTTCTCTTTAACCAAAATGGTTGAGCTAGGTCTAAGCTTGCTGTTTTGACTGAAAAATATTAGCTGAGGGGCGGCCAGAAAAAATGCGTTCCATCCTTTATATGTTCAACTGTAGGGGTGTGCTAGCTCTTAAAATTGATGTGCTAGGTTGTGCTAGGTGCCCTTTATTTGTGCTAGCAATTTGGCAAAAGAAATCCAACCAGAGGGGCAGCGTTAACACCCCGCCCCCACCCCGCGAATTCAAGAGCATTTTCGTTCTAGACTGTTGTTGTGCTAGCTCTTTAAATTGGTGTGCTAGGTGTCCTCTATTTGTGCAAGCATTTTGGCAAAATTAATCCCACCGAGGAAGGGGGAGGCAGCGTTAACCCCCCCTCCCAAATTGAATAGAATTTTAGTTTTAAACTGTTGGTGTGCTAGCTCTAAAAATTGGTGTGTTAGGTTGTGCTAGGTGTCCTTTATTTGTGCTAGCATTCTGGCAAAAGAAATCCAACCGTCAAGGGGGCATTAACCTGGCCTCCCCGAATTCAACAGCATTTTCGTTCCAACCGGGGGGATGGGGCTAGCCTAAGGGACCTCGGTCGCCCTTTTAGTTATGGCTTTTATTTTAAATCATAATTTTAACATGTCGCTCTTGTATAATAGCGCTATTTTAACTTGTAGTTATTTTAAACATCGTTCAATTGGGATCGCTTTTTGGATATCGTTATTTTGGATATCTTTTGCAAAGGCCCGTACGAAATGGTGCAAACCCACGTTTGTATATATACATCGATGAATGTCTCTTTAAATCTACCTAAAAAGGAATTCATTTGAAAAAATGTAACCTTATGTCACCACCACCCAATAAATAATGGTATTATTGGCGTTGCCCCTAATAATCTTTGTGTATTTTTTGTATAAATCTAATACTTTCTAGGATACATATCGTGTGATGCGATATCCAAAACTTTTCGTGTAAAAGAACCCGATTTTACTGCTAAATTTCATTTTGTGCGCTCCATATGCGAAAAACAGCTTGAGGGAAAAATCTGGAGTGGTACTTTTATAACAACAGTATAGTATGTTGTGTAACTAGGAGGAAAAGTAAAACATTCCTGGACGATTGTGGTAATTGGAATGTGCTTTTCCTACGAGTTGCACATACTATTTTTTCGTCACCGTCCGGGAAGTACCTACTTCCCGGACGCTTTTTCTTTGAAAAAGTAGCATTTTTCCGGCCTAGTCGGGCAAGTACTTCCCGGACTAGGCCGGGAAGAATCACATCATTGTTGTATGAAAATCTTGGTAGGTATGGTTTTGATAAATGCAGTTGATCATTACCATAGCAGCGAAATAACGACTGACAGGACTGACACCTATTTGACAAGAAATTAGTTGACATTTTGATTTTTGAATGTTTGCATGGTTTGATCACATTCATCGTGATAAACTATGGAAAGCAGCAGCGATAGCGAGTTTGAAAATAGTGTTGCCGAAAAAATAGTTTACGCAACACGTCCGAAATAGTTATTTTTGTTACAAGTACCTAAAGTGGAGTTTTAGCCGAGTCCGGAATAGCAGATGAGTCCTGAAAAACTTCATTTAGGTGCGTGTGACAAACACTATTTTTTGTCATACGCTCCCAAAATTTTGTTATACGCTATTTTTACACTTCTTCAGAACGCTTAATTTTGCAAATTTACCATAATTTTTGAAGTCCTAATGTTTAAAAAGTTAGCTTAGAAATTGATATCAAGTTTGACAATTTTGTTATGTCCATTCGACATTTAGACATATTTAGGAATTGTGGAATAGTCCGTAATGGTTGCCAGTTGCCATGACAACTTTTAGGGACTAGGCCGAAAAAGAAGCATTTTACGGACTTAAATCCGTAAGTCCGTAAAATAGCTATTTTTGGGAGCGTATGACAAAAATGGTTTTTTTGGACTCGCAGACTTCCAGGATTCGGCTACGGCTCGTCCTAGAATTTTGTCTACTCGTCCAAAAAACAGTATTTTCCGGACTTGTTTCGTAAATTACTATTTATTCGATCGGAATTAATTATAATACGTTTTTATAAAAATAGAGCCAAATATTACTCTAAATAAAAACGGTGGTGTTTTAAATTGAAACTCAACATATTATCAAGTTTTGAATCGAGCGAGCTTGGAGTTTATTACGTAACTAGGGAAACCACAGCTAAATCTTGCTTTTGATAAACGTCAGATCTGACCAACAAGGTGTTTAAATATGACAGAAATTTTGTATTCCCTGTCTAGGCCGGGATGCATATTTACACATCCTCACATACGACGGCACCAGGGTGCTGAAATCGGTTAGGGTTTGTAAGCGTTTGTAGCACTACAGAAGCTGACTGATTTGGGCACCTAATCGCGCCATGTCTTCACGGTACAATCAAATTGCGAGCGAGCGAAGCGAGCGGAGGGCCATGCGAAAAGCGAAATATTATATAACAGCGTATTCCAGGTGCCCAAATCAGTGAGCTTTTGTAGCGCTACAAACGCTTACAAAACCTAACCGATTTCAGCACCCTGGTGCCTATTACGTAGGTGCCGAAATCAGTGAGCTTTTGTAGCGTAATTATTGTTCACAAAGGCTCGCAGTTTTCAGCACCCTGGTGCCATCGAGGATGTGTAAATATGCGGCCGGGAATGAAGCATTCCCGGCCTAGGACGGAAATGTTGTACGTACAGTTATTGCATGTTGCCAAGCAACGAATACAATATACTGGAATCATGACTTTTGCGATGATAAAACACGTCTGAAAGGTATAGTTTTTCGTCCGATCGGATAAAAATATATTTTTGGAATTGAAAATGTTTCTGTTTTCCTAGTGTAGGGCCTCAAGTCGTGGAAAAGTGCATGCTACATTTGCCACATCACGTCATACGCGTGAAAAACTAAAGTAAGTTAAAACTAACCAAAACGAACCGAATTTTAGCAATTAACCAAAACTAACCAAAAACATTTAACTTGATTATAGGGTATCGGAACAGATTCAAATCACTAAAATAAATTGGAACTGATAGTAACCGAAAGTTGATTGAATGACTAACCAAAACGAACTAAAATTAACTAAAAGCACCAACACGTGCTAAAACGTATCGGAACAGATTAAAATTATTAAAGTAAGTAAAACTAACCCAAATTAACCACATTTTGGTTAAACATTAAAATTGGTTATAACGTATCGTAACCGGATCAAATAACTGAAATAAATTAAAACCAATTGAAATTAACCGAAAATTGATTAAACGAATAACTAAAACTAAACAAAAGTAACTAATAGCACCAAAGAGGGCTACAACGTATCGGAACAGATTAAAAATATTAAAGTAAGATAAAACCAGTATTAACCGAATTTTGGAGACTAACCAAAAGTAACCAAAACACCAAAATTGGTAATAACATATCGGAACCGGTTCAAATAACTAAAATAAATTAAAACTAACTGAAATTGACCGAAAGTTGATTCGACGACTATCCAAAACTAACCGAAAGTAACCAAAAGCACCAAAAAGAGCTAAATATATATCAAAAGAGATTAAGCATATTAAAGTAAGTTGAAACTAACTTAAATTAACCGAATTTTGACAACTAACTAAATTTAACCAAAACATTAAAATTGGTTATAACATATCGAAACCGGTTCAAATGACTAAAATAAATTAAAACTAACTGAAACTAACCAAAAGCTGATTGAATCACTATCCAAAACTAATCAAAAGTAACCAAAAGCACCAAATCTGGCTAAAACCTATCGGAATAAGTTACAAAAATTAAAATAAATTATAGCTAACCAAAACGCACCGAATTTTGGCGACTATCCAAGAGGAACCAAAAACATAAAATTTGGTTATGACGTATCGGAACCGGTTCAAACGCCTAAAAAAAATTAAAACTAATTGGAATCAACCGAAAGTTGATTGACCGACTAACCAAACTAATCAAAAGCACCAAAAAGGGCTAAAACGTAACGGAACAGATTAAAAATATTAAAGTAAGTTGAAAATAACTTAAATTAGGAATTTTGGCGACTAACTAAAATTAACCAAAACCATTAAAATTGGATTTATCGTATCGGAACCGGTTCAAATCACTGAAATAAATTAAAACTAACTAAAACTAACCGCAAGCTGATTGAATGATTAACCAAAATTAATCAAAAGCACCAAAACGGGCTAAAATGTATCGGGCTAGGTTAAAAAATTAAAGTAAGTTAAAACTAACCAAAACAACCCGAATTTTGACGACTAACCAAAAAGATTAAAATTGATTATCGGAGTCGGTTCATATGATTAAAATAAATTGGATAACAGAAGTTGATTGAACGACTTACCAAAAACTAACTAAAAATAACAAAAAGCATCAAAATGGGCTAAAACGAATCATAATAGGTTAAAAATACTACAGTAACGTTATGGCTCATTATATATGAACAGATTTTCCTATCTGCAAGTGGATGGTAATTTTTTAAGTCTTCATATATGCACCTTTGTTTATTTATTTTTTTTTAATTGTGATAATGTTTAGTATTAATATTAAAAATGCATTTCTTTAATCAAACATATTATAAACACACGTGTTTGAATTTTTACTTTTTTAACTTCTGCTTTTAAAAATTATTTAAATTACAACACAAATCACATTTTTGCGCTTTTATTAATCATTTTCAATGCCCTCCTTGCATCTTTGCGAAGGACTGTGAATTTTTTATATGCTTTTGTGGATTGACCTGTATACACGGGAATGCTCTGTTCTTACAAGATTTCACAAGAATAGTAAAATCACCTGAGAATGAAATATCATACACTTGAATAACATAATCTCGTCCATACTTCTTAGTACAATACATTTTATCGTAAATGTCAATCGGACCCCTATTGGCTGCGGTAATGGCGGTGTTATAACACACGTTCAGATGAAGATAATGTTCTCGTCACTTAGAAATGACATGTCATATTTAAATGTATAGAAACCTGTAGTTAAAGAGGATTTAAAGAGATTGTTACTGATTGTGACAGCGGTTTATGTAATAACATTTTGCAGTAATTATTTAATTGGGATCATTTAATAGGGGTTTATGCAATTAATTTTTATTTTAATACAGCGCTATAGAATATGGTTACTTGCTGTTCAGCTTATCAACAAATACCTCATTTCGATACTCCGTTTTCAGTTAGTGTTCCTTCTTTTCTAAGCCTTTTAAATTTTGGTTCTGGTTTTACTTGGAAGCTTTAGTTCTGTATCATCACTTCTACCACCATTTTGTGGCAGCCCATAAAAGGGGATTTATCCAGTAACAGACATCCGAACTAGAGGCTAGTTTACTGGATTGTGCCTGTTGACCAGAATATATTTGGTGCTTGCACCGCTTTTGTTTATTTGTTTTTTTTTTGCATGGCCAATAATGGTTTTCTAGGATATACGAAGGCTTTTTCTGATAAGATATTGTGTTTGCACGATTTTCCTCATTTAGTGATCACTTATTTGATTTAAAACCTGCACCTATTTTACATTATTAGGGCTTTCTGAATGCCAGAGCTGCTTTTTTAACCGATTAGATAAGATAAATTTATGCACTTTATTCTTAAAATTTATCCACTGATTATGACTTCTACTTTAACGATTTCCCGCGCTCCCTTCTCATTTTGACTCAATATATTTTACCAACCTTTTTTCTCAGGGATTCTAAGACCTCATGATTTAGAGTTTTAGAGTAGAAGTACACAGAAAAAAAGTGTACTATATAATTAAAAATTGTTCTTTTATTAATTGTCTTTTAATTTTTTCAATAAAAGTTAAAATTTAATCAAAAAATAATGTCTAAAGCAATATGAGAAAACCATTGTTATTTATCTAAAAATAATTTTGTTTGCTTCGGCTGTATTATACTATTGAAAATTTATAAAATGTCACTATTATTTTTAATGTCAAACAACAACTTTACAAAAGCCATTTAAATTAAAATAATGGTACTGAAAGATTAAATAAGTAACACACAATTTTTAACACAAATTAATATGCAGTTTGTAAGTTGAAAATTATTAATCAAATAACGCATAAATGCTTGATTCTGGGCCATACGCAGAATGAAGCACAGGTTGCATTCTGGAACTGAAAAGCAGCTCATCGGACAAAAAAGAGGTGCTGAAATAAACGTCTCTAATCAATGTCGGATGTCCAAAAGCCACAGGCACGACGATCCACAAGCATGTGATTCAACTGTGTCGATATGTTGAGTGCCAAGGTCACCAGTTTGCAACTCGACTTTCTGTCAATTCAAAAATTAATGTACCATTGAACCGAAACAAACACTGGGCCATTAAAATTAACTTGGACCTGTAATATATATTTTTTCTCATTTTACAAAACTGATTAACTTATAAAAATAAAGGTGTTATAACTTTTCATATTTGATGAAAATGACGAGAACCATTTATCATTTTCTCCTTATAACCATGAAGCTACAATTTTTTGGCATGCTCTTTTTTCGACGCAATGGTACAACTAGAAACCGAAAATAAACTATAGGAGATTAGAAACTAAAATAGAAATATGAAAATCATTTTGTTCCAAGTCTAACTGCTTAAGTCTAACTTTTGCTTTAAGACAAATATAATCTATATTGATTCAGATTATTGCCATCCAGTCAACTATTCAGTCAATATTGAATTAATAAGTATGAAGT
>MU183171.1:90322-126719 GCA_016904865.1 Pissodes strobi
TTTTTCGGCATAGCTCCAAAAGTATTTATGCCTGTGGGCAGTTTTATGGGCACGCCTTTTCTACATTGGAAAAAGAATCGATTTTTGGTAATGTCTACAGGACGCAGACGCTCATACTTTCGAACAATCTCCACTAAATTAATTTCTTCAATTGAACCACCACTAATAACAAATTCTCGACAGGTTTTCGTTTTAGTATCAGGTATTTTAATTAAGTAAATGTTACATTTGTCTGTGACGTCTTCAATAGTCATCCGACACAGCTCGTCTCTCCTACACCCTCCTGCGATTCCAATGATTAGTGTGACTTTCATGAGCAAAAAATCGTCATCGTGTTGGCCCTTGTTAAAAAAATTTGACAAAAACTTTAGATGTCTTCGCCTTATAACCTTCCGATTTTCTTTTCAAAAAATATATTAAATTATTGTACCTGCTTATATCAATGTTTTTCTCTTTCGATAGCATTGTCCTTAACATGGAATAATGACTCCAAAGGGATGAAGACTTTTGTTGTGTGGACTTCTGCTGGAAAGACAGTCTCGGTGAGATTCTTTATTTTATTTCCACTACACCACTTTTCGAAACGTTTATATGCATTTTCATATTGGATCCTTGACCGGGCCGGTAGAAGCGAATTCATGGCTATTCTCGCAGATTCTTTTACGTCTGATGAAGCTAAATCACTATTTTCTATGTCTGAAGAGTCCATTCTCTCCATTAGGTTCTTGGAAATAACTTTTTGAGGCAGAATTTTTCGAATTACATACGGTTTGTCAATTTTACTGACATAAAAAAACAATTTGAAATAAATAACATAGGATCACCATGATGATCTAATTGTTATGATAATCAAAACGACAAATTCAGGTAAATATACAGAAGTAATTTTAAAAAAGCCAATGTTCATTATGCTCGTATAAAAAATCTTGTAAGACATACGTGTGAAAAGTACGTTTAAGGCAAATTTTCATACTCATGCCTTAAACGAGTACTTTTCCCACTTATATCATAAATAGCTATTATATTTTCGCACCAGTGCTAAAAGTAAATTACTTTTAGCACCAGTGCCTTAAAGTGACATTTTAGACACTGACATGCGTTAAAAATTGTACTTTTACTGACGTTTGTAGAAAATAGTATATTAAGATACTAGTTTTAAAAGACCATATTTTATCGCACGAGCAAGAATTTAGGAAACGACCCTCTTGCGGGGAGTTTCCTAACGTGCGAGTGCGCTAAATGTCTTTTAAAACGTGTAGGGGAAATGTGGATATGATGGCACCCTCGATATGATGGATCGTTCCGTTATTGGCGCCATTTTTTTGAATTTATTTAGTTTAACACTTGTATGCTAATAAACACGCCACCACAGAAAGGCTGTGAAGTGGCGGTCTCGATAGTGTGCCTTCAACCAGCCAGAAACCTGTTTGTTGTTATTTGTAAGTATCAAACTTTTTCCGCTGTTTCGTTTCTTTTTTTGAATATTTAGTAGCATGCATAGATATTTGCAAAATGTTTTAAGCCTGTATAAGTGTATGATGATAGGTTATATTTGTATGGCGAAGAAAACTAATTAGTGATAGGTTAGGGTTGGAAAATCTAGCCATGTGTGATATCATGCTATTTTGATATGATGGCACCCTAGAATCGTTTATTGATGGCATAGGGTGCCATCATATCAAACAATTTGAAAAATCGGCTTGAAAATTTAATATTTTTTTCAGGGTTGTTTATTTTAAGCTTTTGTTGCGTTTAAGGTAATTTTTTTAACAGAATATAACTTGCAAGTGGCTGTTTTATGTTTGTGTTAAACTTTTGTAGTGTTTATGACTTTTTAATAACAGAAAATAATATTTAATAATATTTAAGTTACTGTTTAATGTTCATGTTAAACTTTTGTTGCCTTCAAGGCTTTTTGTTAACAGAATATAACATTATCCTGTGTTTGCTGCGTAAGATGTGTATTGGTGCCATCATATCAAATAGTTTGATATGATGGCACATTTGACGTTAAATGAAAAATAAAAGGTAAAAAAAAGGACTGTGAATTTTAATTATTTTATACGTGTTATGTATCAACAACGGGAAAATCAACAAGCAGCCAGAAATTCAGTTCTTGAAAAAAAAATTTACACACCGAAAACCGACAACAAAAAAAAGGGTGCCGTCATATCCATACGTCCCCTATTTTATACTATTTTTTCTATTTTGCACGCTTTTTAATGAAAAACATTAATTTATTCAAGTCGCGATCAAAAGTTGGACGTCCATCTTGTCACTTTTGACGTCTGTATTATTAGGAATCCCATTCAATACCGTGTCGAAATTTTTGCTAGTGAGCCTTGGTATTGAACAATATTAGGTTTCTTCTAGCAGGACATTTCGGACGGTTTGAAGCCATCCGGAGTTTGCGCATAGCGATATAAGCGTCGCTTTTATTGCTATGCGCAAATTCCGGAGGCTTCAAACCGTCCGAGATTTCATGCTAGAACAAACCTATTGTTGATATCATAGTAATCAGTCAACAAAAGTATTGTCGAAAAGAGCTTCTTTTCGACACTGCTTTGCATATCGAAAAGACTTCTTTATGATACCAAAATAGAAAATAGTATATTATTTTATATGGAGGAAAAGTGATACTTTTCATGGCGCGCTCGTGTTTAATATGGTAATAGAGAGCAAGCCATGAAAAGTAACTTTTATTTGGATAAAATATGGTGTTTTTTCTTCGAATGTCGACAAATTAATGCAAAAACATCTCTTTTTAATAGTAATAATAGCTAATTATTATTAAAGATAAGGCGGCTTAGACCGGTGTCGGTGAATAGGCACAGGTTGTTGCTATAGTAATGTAACATAAAGCTGTCAGTGGACACTGTCAACAATAATTATTTTTTTAAGATTGCGTCTCCGATTGCGTTTTACATCCATATTGATAAGCAGTTATTGAGTAAGTTCGATTAAATAATAACCAATTTGTTCCTAAATTAGTGATTTTTAGAAATGCAGTCACAAATTGAGTCATAAATACAAATTGTAGTTTAATAAATCTTGAGTTGTTGACGCTTATTTTGTTGTTTGTTTGTATTGTATCTATGTTGCTATGACAACACTTTTACCTCCGCCGGCGGAAAAGTGAAAAGTAAAGCTCCGGCGGAGGAAAAACGAAACTTCACGGCCGCCTACACAGTCGAGTAATGACGGATTTACTGACGTTTGAAGAAAAAATATATTTCTGGACTTTTCTTCTCCTTCAAAAATAGCAAAATTTTGTTCATTTATTTGATTGCAGGAAAAATAGTATGTGTACTATTAAGGAAAAATAGGAAGCATTTTTTTTAATGAAACACTAGATAATATTTTACAGCTTAATTTGAGTTTCAGCTTTTTGAAAAGCAGGAAATTTTGAATCAAAATTTAAAGATCGATATTTCATTTGATGTTTTTGGTGTTCGCTTACTTGGTCAGCAGATATGTGCTGCATATACGAATGATAATTCATATGTCTATGGCGTTAATGCATCTTTTACATTTTTTGTTAATTCCGGGAATTTTCTATCCACCATTTTCACTGGGCTTTCTTCACGCCAAAATCATTTTTGACAAAATGCAACGAGACAGTTTCTGTCGATTTTCGATATTTTCATTAGTTTTCAATATACAGGATTTTTCGAAAATATCGACATTTTTTATGAGTGAAGTCGTAACGTTACACGCTGTATAAAGACAAATATTTTACCACCTTATTGTGGCCAGTAGGTCACTTGAAATTAACATTACAAATTCCGTGGGCTGCACCAATAAATTTTTAAGTAACCTTACAGGTAAAAGCGACCATTGGAACTTGCCCATGATCACAACCTTTCTGGGTTTGGCTCTGTTGTAGCTATCGGTTTTAGAATTGATTCGAAATCTGCATAAACAACAAATGACAAAAATTATCAAAATATAAACTGTTTTTCAGTACGTTTTCAGTAATTTTCTCGAGCTTATGGTCCATTGACATTATGGTCGTACCATATACATGATTACAATCGTTGTCTCTAATGTGCTTCTAGAGATTTTGCTGAATGGTACTACAATACACCCATCGCTAAAATAGATTATGTGTTCGTGACTGGTTGGAGACTAACCGAGACAAAGCTCTAATGTATTTGTACACAAGCTAATTTACATAGCGTCACTATTAGTATCGCAATATTTGATTATCAGCAGTAAATTGACGTGTACACTAATTTTTTTTTTGGAGTATAACGTAACAGACCACCAACTTCCCAAGCCAATTTATTTTCTTCTAGTTTGCTGTCGAGACCATAGACATTTACAGAAATATTCTTTAGTTTGTCAAATCATTAATACCACGCAATGTTACTGAAAAATCAATACTTGTTATGTTGCATAATCTGGAAAAATGTGGGTATCATGTAATTTGATCGGGAAATGTTCTAACAGGATACAATGAGGAAGTTAAAGCCCACATAAAACAGCATGTTCTTCGCCTTGATAACGAATAATGAAATATGGTAGCTTAATATACAAAGAGTCTCCAATAGGATTGCATTTATTAACAATGACCTCCAAATATGAGATTTCATGCAATGCCCAACCTGAAACCAGAAGAACATAATATTACCAATTTACTTAAATTTCAATACAACGTTTCAACGACGTACCCGAATCTATTTCCTGGGATTCTGTAGTCTGCACCATAATTTTCTTTGACATGTGATATCTATTATTTGGTTGGGTGTATTGAATGATTTCCCACTGCATACGTCCGATGAAGGTAGAAGGTATAATCCAAAGACTTCCATATTTATTTTGATAACTCCATGATTAATCAGCCTGTTCCTCTACAAATTCAACACAACTTGCATAATTTCATTGTAAAACAATACGTAGTCAATATTTCCATTGTTTGAATATATCCTGTAACAGGCCATTATGCACTTGTAGGCACTCTGAATCAGTTGAACTATGGAGGATCATGAAATAAACGAATTGTTTCTATGTTAGAGTGTTCGCTCATGTCGTGCTACATGATTAATAGGTATGCTTACATTTTATAATGTACTTGTATGCATATACGATATTGGAGCTTCAAAATGTGCTCTTATACGTTTGACTGGTGGTCCGTTTTCGACGTTTCTCTTTGCGCATGACTCCATTTGATGACCTCGCACGCTATATGTGCGACTAAATCATTTATGATTTACATAAATTATGTAATTACGCACTTAAAGGAAAATATACTATGCTTACTAGAAAGACTGTTGCTAACTGTGTTCTGCTCATTTTTTTTATTTCATGGTCGAACAGTCCCACCACCACCAAAACCTTCAAAAGGTCAAATGTAATGGTCCAAGTGGACAAAGAAAAAAACAACCAAAGTCAGATAAGTTGGGCCAAGGTCATACTAACAAATATTCCCAAGGTCAAATGCGTTAGCCCATGTGGACGAATGTACAAGGGCAAGTAAGCGGGGTATAGCTCAAGGTGATTTTGAGTGAAAGGCAGGGACAATTAAGGTCAAATGAGTTGAGTCAAGGTCATAAAACCAACCAGGTGGGCGGAATTAGAGATATAGCCACTTGTTCGGTAAGTCGTCTTATTTACCTTTTATTCATGAAGTTTGATATACTTTCGAATAAATTTTAGGCAATTCCCTCTAGGAGAAAATGCGACTTGCAACCGGCGTCTTTCGTGACATATGATATGCAGTTCTTAAAGGCTCTTTCTTCATTGTCTGTTATATTAAACTTATGAAATTGTGCAAAATTTCTTTAAATTTTATAAATATAGCCATCATTTTATTGGGCCTTGTATTTGAGGGGTCTGACATTTTATTTAAAAATAATACTTTTATTTTCGAGTCGTTTTTCCAGGGAAAAGATTTTTTGAAAATTCTGCCTTTAGCCATTAAATTGTTAAAATATTCCGAGTGGTACTAGAATATTCTATGAATGTTGCTTTATAGCTTATTCTGATTATAATATGCTACGAATATTATGTATATGTGAATATTGATGAAAAAGATGTATTTTTGTCCTGCTTTTTTGGTTACTTTTATATTTGGTCCAGTATTCAATAAACAGATTTTAAATTCGTTTCTTAGTAGTGTATACTCTACATAATTTGAACGGAAAAATTTATTTAAATCGTTCCGTTCACTGTTATGCTACCTATTAAAATGGGAGAATAATCTCGGTTAATGCCTCATTCTTTCAGTTTAATTGTGAAAACATTTACAGTAGGTAATTTTTATGTAATTTTTGTTGACTGAAGTTAACCGCAAGGAATAATTTTATAAGGTAAGGTATTTTTTAAATAAAGATTTTTTTATATGTTTTAATTTCAGCAACATCACTTAGAATTATATTTCGGTGATCCTCTACGGAACGCTTGAAGCACTGGTGTCGAGGATAGATGCCTATATACAGCCAATGAGTGTATAGAACCAAACATATGAGCAATTTTGATATTATGCTTCCTTCAAGTAGCATTACAATGTATAACTTTTATTAGGACTATGAAACTTATATATAAATTTAACATTCTGGTAAAGTTATGAAGGGCTGAAATTTATCTGAAAGAATCTGTTAGTTGATTATACAGTTTAGCAGTTTTGTATATTAGTTTATTTAATCCAATGTTAGTTCTCATATTATGAATGTAAATTAGCCTGGGAATTAAAACTTTGCAAATTAAAAATAAAAGCAAAGGAAACTCAAAAAGTGGTTACTGTTGCCATAGAAGAAAAGAACTAAATAATCCCAGCAAAAGCTAGAAACAGACTTAATCTGCAAATTACAAAATGAACCTTCCACATCTTCAGGGCTTAAATCGTCTTAGATGATTAAATCTATAGGCACTGTGGCTTTAGAATGTGACAGGACTTCCATATCTAATCGTTCAGCAGCAAGAATTGCATCTGCTGTTTTAAAAGATTTTGGTCTTGTGTCGGAAAATGCAAAAAATAATGTAGTAGACAGATCGAAAATTCCGATTTCTTCAAATTGCTGGAATACGTGAAACGCGAATCACCCAATCAGTTTATTTTGATAGCAGAAAAAACAGAGCGTTAAAAATTGAACGGCGTTATGTAATAGACAGATCGAAAATTCGAAGAGCTAGAAAGAGACAGAGAGACTTACTTCAAATTGCTGAAATACGTGAAATGCAATTCCCTCAGTCAGTTTATTTTAATAAGAGAAAAGACCGAGCGTTAAAAATTGAACGGCATGGTCATAAATACTACAGAGTAAATGTTTTGGAGAAACATATAGCTTTAATTGAATAACCCATTGCCAAATATATGGGACATGTAAGTCCAGAAAATGGAAATTCGAGCAGTTACGCAAAGAATATACTAAATTAGTACTAATTACTTGGGATGCAACAGAACTGGTTCAAAAGGAGGAATCTTAAGACTAATTGAGTTGGCATTAAAACGAAACCTGCATTGGTTTGTCTGCCTATTATATGGAAATGAGCTGCCACTTCGTCACTTAAAACGACCGGGCCAAAATGTTCTTCTGGCCCAATTGGAAATCTCTACAAACTTGTGAGATACTACCTGTAGTGCAATTCGAAAAAATTGAATCCGAAATACAGCTTCTGTACATATCAGTACTGATCAGAAATATTTGTTGGAGATTAGTCAAGCCGTGGCAAATGGAATTGTGTCTGAGGATTTCGAAAAAAGAAATTTAGGGAAGTTGGCTCACGCTCGTTGGGTTACTTGCGCAAAGAGAATTTCACGATTATCTATTGCTACCAATGATGTCTGCGAAAAGTAAAAAAAAACTTGCAGCATATGTGGTAAAAGTGTATGCACCGACCTGGTTCCGTATCAAAATAAATAATTCGTGCATAGATGGAGCTAATAATAACCTGTTTCATCTAAAAAGGCTCTCGCGATATTTAGACCAGTGTGACAAAAAACACGTAAATCCCGCTATTCAATAAAATGCGTATTTCGCGCATCCAGAAAATTTACTTCTATGTATGGTTGCTGATCAAAGACAACATGGGGGAGCTTGCGATCCGCCGCATTCTAAAAGCGACATAGAACAAAGCTGTAGTAAGGCATTCTTAATTTTGAAGCCGAAGACTACATTCAGTTAGTAGACTGGCAGAACACTGATATCATCGAACCTGGGGCACCATTGTTAGCAAAATATTCACTTGATTAGCGTAAAAATTTTATAGAAACTGGAGAATTATCAGAAATTCCAAAATTTCCGTGCCACATTCAAGTTGTAGAAACACACGTTTAACTTGTGACGCAGGCTTCGTCATCACTTCATCAGTTTGTGGCAGATTAAGAAGAGACCGCTTCAAAATTCATTCTCAAAATTTAAGACCAAAAGTGGGAACAAAAAAAGAATATACATTCTAAGACTACAACTGCATTGGTGGGAGGTTGGGTGGGTGTAGGGTGGAGCTGGATTAACAGATACCTTCACATTGAGCTCTGAATTATTTTGATTTCTTAATCAAAGTAAGCGAATAACTGCTAAGAATGTCAATTAATTAATTAATTTTTTTTATGGCAGTGGCACACTCCCTAAAAAGAGACCCTATGGCGCTCGACGAGCGGTGTGAGTGCGTAGATGTTGATTGACACGGTCTAGAATATTTGTAAGTTGTAATTAGTGGGAAACAGATGTCCTGGGAGTGAGTTCCACAGTGATGCAGTGCGCCAGACAAAGGAGTTCTTGTAAAGCGATGTTCTCGGTGTTTCCAGTTGTACGACGAACTGGTGCGCTCTTGCCGTCTGTCGTGACTGTCTGACAGGAGCTATCAGGGGCGGGATGAAGCGGACCAAATCCTGAGAACATCTGCAGTGAAAGTGTCTGTAAAACAGAGATATCTCGGCTATATATCTGCGGTGTTCCAGACTATCTAGAATGGAATCCAGCAGCTTTAGGGTGTGCTTTGGTGCGGCACCCCAGATATGGGAGTAATATTCTAATCACGGTCTTATTTGCGCTTTGTAGAGCAAGAGCAACTGCTGCGGTGTATAGAGTTTTTTTGTTGCGAAATAGCGCACCAAGCTTCTGGGAGGCTGATTTTAAGATGTTAGGAACGTGGTCATGCCAAAACATATTGCTGTTGACCGAGACACCAAGCAGTCCGATTGACGAGGATGAAGGAATGGTCGATCCTGCCATAATGATGTCAGGGCCCGCTGTATTGGCCCTCTTGGTAAACGTGGCTGCTTGGGTCTTTGCTGCATTGAACTGGACCAAATTTCGGTCGCTCCAAGTTTGAACTTTCTCCAGATCTTGATTAATTGCTGTAATCTGCTCCTGTCTGCGGTGATGAGTCTCAGTCGCTGGTAAGAGTTTTTCTGATCTAAAGTGGGAGACAAGGGTACTCTCATCTGCAAAACTGTAAACAGGATTATTTGTTTCGGTCAACAGGTCATTAATATACATGAGGAACAGAGTTGGTGAAAGTATTGTGCCATGAGGCACGCCCGCGTTGATGGTGAATGTGTCCGAGATGTGTCCACCTACTGCAACGTGCAGAGATCGGCTCTTAAGGAAACCGGCAAGCCAGCTGCAGAGAGGCTGGCAGTCCGAAGGACGGTAGTTTGTTGAGCAGTCCGTCATGCCAAACTCTGTCGAATGCCTTTGAAATATCCAATGCAATCGCTCGAGACTCTCCGTAGTTCTCAATTGCCCTACTCCATATATGAGTGACATAGGCTAATATATCTCCTGTCGATCTCTCTTTGCGAAAGCCGTATTGATTATCGCTGATTATTTTCTTGTTCTCGAGGTACTTAAGTAGTTGCTGATTGACTACACTTTCCATGACTTTGGAGATTATTGGAGGCAAGGCAATTGGACGATAGTTTGAGAGCGTGGTTTTCTTGCGTTTTTTGGAACAGGTTGCTCTCGAGCGACTTTCCAAGAAGATGGATAAATCCCTTTTCCGTAAGACAGAGAAAAAAGCCTGGAAAAAACGGGTGTTAGTTTGTTGGCGCAGTTCTTTAACACGATGGCAGGTATTCCGTCCGGTCCTGATGCCTTTTGCGTATCTAGTTCTTTAAGGATTTTACAAATATCACGGTGATGAAATTTGACTTCTGCCATGGTAGTGTTGATGTTCGATATGGTGGGGAGAGTCTTGCCTTGGGGGACGTCTAAGGTAGAGTGCGCTGAAAACATTTTGGCGAGCATGTTTGCTTTTTCCTTGGCTGTAGTCGCCGTGATGCCACATTCGTCTGCAAAAGGTGGGAGAGACGTTTCTGTAAAGTTGTTACTTACTGCCTTTGCTACCGACCAGAAATTACTGGGGCATTGCAAAAGTTTATTCCTGATCCTTTGGTTGTGTTTGTCCTTAGTTTCGTCGATAACACGCTTGCATTCGTTTCTCGCTTCGACAACATAATTGTGATTTTCAGCCGTCTGATTTTGCTGCTAGTACTTGTAGGCTTGCTGTTTCTTACCCACAGCTCCTTCGCATCTTTTGTCGAACCAGGGCTTTCCTTTTGATAGTAACTTGATGGATTGGGATGTTTGCTTCCATTCCTGAGGAGATTACATGCGTGATCTTTTCGCAGCACACTGCCGGGTCGTCAGCGCCAAAGCAGACGTCGAGCCAAGGAAAATCTAGGTAGAACTCCCTTAGATCGTCCCAGTTTGCAGAATTGTAATGCCAGATTTTGCGGAGCAATGGTGGATCCTTCTGTATGAGTGGCAATTCGCACACCGTTGTAATAAGTTTGTGGTCGTACCCAATCGCGGACCAACTGTAATTGTGTACTGGTCAGGATTCGTGGTTAGAAAAAGATCCAGTAGGGCGGCGAATTCGCCCCTCTCTGAGATTCGAGTTGGTTCGTTTTACAATTTGAGTAAGCCCGCAGCTGATGGCAAATGCTTCAAGCCTTTCTACCTTCGTTGTCGGTCTTGTTGTGATGTTTGAGCCAGTTGGTGTTGTGGGCATTGAAGTCTCCCAGAACGGTTATTTCTGAACTGGGGTGATCAACCTGTATTGAGTCAAAAGTGGTAGCTAGTGTTGAAAAAAAGCTTCAGTAGGCTCTAGCGCTCGGAGGGCGATAGAGACAACATATAAACTTGGTTAATCCCTTGGCGGTGAACTTGAGCCACATGACGTTAAGGTTGTTCGGTTCGAGTGTTTCCTCAGGGTGACATGAAAGGTCGCTTCGCACAAAAAAGCATATTCCACTTATGTCTATATCGGGTATGTAAGTCGTAACCAGGATAGGGGTAGTTCACTCTTGTTGTTGTAGAACATACTTGTGTTTCTGTAAGGGCTAGTATGTGTGGTCTATTTGCTGGTAGATGTTGGTGTACCGAATTTATGTTTTTATTTAGGCCTCCTGTGTTGCAGAAATCAATTCTAAATTGGTTCGGTATCTTTGCTGTCTATGAAATGCGAAATGAAGGGCTCCCAGGGCCACCCAGCGCCCGGAGATCCGAATGGCCGGAGAGTTTACTTCCTAAATATTTTGATCCTGGAAGCACCATCATGTCCATATTATTATATTCCTACTGTGGAACCCGGAACCACCAGCGCGGAAGCGGAACGTGATTCGGAAAAACCACTTAGCGCTTCCCAGTTCTGGTGGAGTGGTCTTTCCCCGGACGATGCGAGTAGGCTTATGCATCTACCACCTAGGGCCGCTTCCACTGGATGCATCGGCCTCAGACTCATTCCATTGGCGGTCCCTAGTCTGACAGGGGTAAAAATGGGGTTTGTTGGGTCACTCCCCAGTGATCAGCTTCAGACTTTTTACTTTGGTGTTCTCCAGCCTGGAGGAGGACGATGGGATTTGATGGGCCACATCCCGTGCCAACTCGGAATAGCGGGGGCGTCACTCCCCGTAATCAAACTGCTCTCACCAGTTTGACGTTCCTGCCTGCTAACACAATGCAGCCCCCCTTGTCACAAACTGTCATTGATCTGCCCCAGACCCTGTATCTTTACATACTGATAAAAAAGCGAATTAACAGAATATCCAGGTATGTATTAAATTTGTTTAATTTTAATATGGCACAAATTATCATTTTCATATTGGTTGGGGTATCTACTCAGATAAAGTGTAACCTTAAGGTTACTAGTGGTAGGTACTACTTAGCCTAATTTAAAATTTTTTAAAGAAAAGCTACTGTTCTTCAGCGAGTTCCATGAAACGTATATAACATGTGCAAAAAAATAACTATGAAAATTTAAGGGTAGGGCGGACGTTTTCTGATTTAAAAAAGCAGAAAATTAAAGTAATATGCACCACATGATGCAACTTTTTTGCACTAATGTCACTATGAATTAAAAGTTTTTGGATTTATTTCGCTCCACCCTAATGTATTACTGATATAGGAATGAATATATTTCCAATATTGCATTCACGTATTATATACACTTTTGCAATTTTATACATTAGTTTACATTATTCTCATTCTTAAATATGTGTTATGCCGTAAATGTATGTGAATAAAAGTGTTAGTTAAACGGCCGGAATTAAATTGCATTTTGGTCGTTATGTTTTGTAAAATTTAATTTTGATCAAATTTCGCCCATGTAGGATTTAAATAGCGAAGATTGAAAATTGAAAAAGATTGAATTGTATATTTTCATTTTAATTTTTCTTGATAGATAAAATTTACATCTATAAATAGATGTTTTCATAGGAATAATCTTATTATTAGGCTAGTAGTGTGACATATATTTTTTTATTTCATACTGTCCGCTAAATGACAATTTCATGGACTCATTTGAAGCCTGTAAATCGAACATTACAGTACATATCTGAAACCGTAATGTGCTATTACAGTATCTGATACCGTAATTTATTTATTTGGCGGTGACAAGCAAAAGAAAATCATAATTCGCTATGAATAACCATGGCTATACCATTGGTAAGTTGGAACGATTGTTAGATTGACAACTAATATTTTTAAATTTTAATACTTTTATTCATTTTAAAAATAATTATAACGACAGTATGAAATAAAATATTATACAATACACGTCCGTTAGGTCTTATTACAGTACTCGTTTATATTTCGTACTCGGCTCCTACGTCGCCTCGTCCGTAAAACCACTCGTACTGTAATAAGTCACCTACCGGACTTATAACGTAAATTAGTATTAATTAAGGTTATATGATTTCACATGTCAAATTTTCAACCACGTTATCTTATTCTATTTTTGAAGTGAAACTTCTTAACGCGCGCCGGGAGGAAAATTTGAAGGTCGCGAACGCTACACGATGAGCGACTCGACCTGGCGGAAGAAAAATATGAGAATATTGGGTATTGTGATAACGTTGTTAGTTTATAAGATAAAAATATGGAATTTGCTCTATTACCTTATCAAGATATAAGCGAAACTTTTATGACGAATAGTTTTTTTTTTCATTTAGGCTTTCCCTTTTTGTTAATTGAGTGTTGTATTTAAAAAAACATTTTAACCAAATCCGAGGCTAGGGCGTTTAAGTTTAAGAAGTTTCACTTCTGATATGCGCACATAGTGCACACGCTTTTTTTAAGTCATCTATTTAGTAGGCTAATATGTCATTCGTCAGCGAAAGTGAATTTTTGACGTTACTAATAAGCAGCTTTACTGTGTTAATACCGCCAAAAGAAGATGGGAAAGTTAAGTGAAACCCAGAGAATAGGAATATTAATCATGATAGGATGTGGTGATCGAATTTCCCGACACGCATGCCCTGAGTCGAGTCTGAGCGGAAATTTAGGAAAGTAAAAAAATTAAACGTCGTTTTGTCCATTGAAGAAAATCCACATAAACTTAACCAAGAAGTAGCTTTAGATAATGAAATTGCCAAAACATTGCTAAGAAAAAATTTGAAACAAGCAAAATACCACCCATATAAAATAAAACTAAACCACGAACTTAACGAAGACTATACAGATCGTCGATTAGAGTTTTGCGAAACGTTAATGAACATTTGTAATAATGACCGTTTTTTTTCTTCTCAAATATTTTTTTCCGATGGGTCGACATTTTGTATGAATGGTGTGGTAAAGAGACATAACGTGTTTGAAGAATTTGAGTCGCGGCTTGGTTACTGTCAAGAAGTCAACGGAGCACAGTTTGAGCATTTATTAAAGACCAGATTAGGATAGTCAGTTTTAGATGTGATATTTTATTTTCAGAGTTCTGTTTTTAATCAATAGTTATAAATTAAGATTGCGCTTTATATTATTTATTCTCAATTTCTTGAATTATGGATAACTGTTGAGAGTGTGTTATATCAAATAGCCGAGGAAATAACTTTAGAACCTCTTGTGTCCAAGTGATTTCTTCAGTAAAATGTAAAATGTTTTTTGGTCTATATTATATGAATTGCGAAAGAATATTCTTTTTCGGAAGACCATTAAATTGATACACGGGCTTGATTTTCAATTAGAATCGGGAAAAGCACCACCTGTGATCGGTTTCGACTTTCACAAGTCTCTTCAGACAGGCTAGTGGGTACCTTTCCCGAAACCCGAAACTAACCGAAAATACAAGCTCCATATGAATCGAAGACGTAACGACAAATAGTAAGATGTTAACTGGCACTCCCTCTGCAGTGTGCACTAGAAATTTAAAAAATCTGAAAGATGTTTTGTAGTCGCAGTATTTTTTGCAACGTTTTGACGTAATACGGTCTCTAATGTGTAGTTTCAAGTATTTTCTAATATCCATAAATGTAGCAATTCAGTTTCGATCTTTGTACCCAGTTTTAAAATTTTAACCAGTTGGAAATTTCAGGTTTTTTTGTCACTGCCAGTATGAAATATTAATATCGGTTTTCACTCTTTGTATACACCTAGGAAATATCTTGATTCTTGATTTCTTTACCATAACATATTTATATCTAATCGCGATTTAAGCTCACATTGCATAAAATACAAGTTCAGCTTTATTTAACCAGAGGCAAAGCGGATCGATACGCCCATGATAATGACACAAGCAAAAATTAAAGCATCGTAATCAGATCGTAGATCCTTTGGTATTTGCTGGGCAATAACAGTGGTACAAACAAAATCATCTGATCATTGCACACATGGATTAAATAATTAGCCATGTGTGACGACTAAATCCATTTCTGGTCGATCTTATCTAGACAATTGTAAATTTTTATAGCTCTGCTTGGGTTCAGTAAGTTATTTCTTAGAACATATTAGGTGATCGAGACACCAATTACTATGACATCAATGTACGTATAATGGAAAGTAGGGTTGATTTCTTAAATATGTTTATGGCAATAGTCCGTATTTTTTTTTATAGAAAACAATTCGAGATCGGTGGAAGGTGATTGTGTATTGATATAATTGTGTATAACAGTGATAACAAAACGGTAGATAATAAATTGTTCACAACTGCGTATCCTTTAAATTGGACTTATACCACACGTGAATATTTATTCATACTCTAGATCCAAAAAATAAGTAATTTATTTTATATTATTTCAGACTATTCGGCATACCTATACTACATTCCATAACAATTTGAGTTCGAGAAATTGCACTTTGCATAATCACTAGTTCGGTAAAGTTTACTGGACCTATTCACTCTTTAGACGAGGTGTTACTAAACAACAAATTCAAAAGCGTTGTGACAAAAGTTGATTTGCCACCACTCTGAGAACAGTATGAAATAAAACGTTGTACAATACAAGACCGTGAAGTTATTACTATGGCACGCGTTTAAAAATTATATTTTCGTCTTAGTCTATCCATTTTTACTTTAATATTATACTAGAAATTATTTTTTTTTAAATATCATATTATTTTATCAAACATATCAATAACATAATAATTTATTTCCTGTGATTTATGAAAAATTCCTCATTACTGTGTTTGTCAATTAGGTTTCACGACTCCGCCTTTAAGGTTATTTTATTCAAAGAATTGGGAAGCAAAAGTTGTTCATGATAATTAGGTTTATATAATAAACTTATCTTAGCTAATTGAGTACAAATAAACCTTTTCTTAATCTAATTTAAATTTGGAACTCAAAGCTGTCTATTCAAAATAATATTTCAGTTCCATTTCTACCACAGTAGCTTTAGAGAAATTATTAATATTATTTACACCGGGTGGATCAATGCAGTTCTAGCTAAGTTAACAGCTAACCGACCTCTTAACTTTAAACTAAAATTTTGCCAAGTTTACTTGGCTTTTATGCAAATGCAAGAAATTATTATCTTTTAGTCGTAACACAGATTTAAAAAAATCGATTTAAATGTTCTTTTTCGGCCACTTTTGTCAGCTAAACTTTATTTGTTTTTATTTTTGGCTTTTCTACCATGCATAATTTAGTATATTGCAATAACTAAAATGTATACTCCATTTGCTGATGATCTGACATCAACGCCCGTGGTCTCTATCGTGTTTTCATTTTGTTCCATAATTATTGCCTTTTAAAATGATATTCATAGAGCACTCAAACTTAATTTGGCTACTTGAAGCCTTAATATTTGGTATTTAATCCAATATTTAGTCAAAGAATGCAGCAACAAATCCTTTTTTGTTTTGTAGCCTTATTGCCTTAAAAATAGGCTTTATAAGCGCTTTATGAGAATCCTAATGACATATATAAGGCTTTAAGGTAGCTTTATGAAAAGACTGTAAACACCTTCGCCAGCCAGCCTCATGTTTTCTGAGAGCTTTGTGAATGTTTTAGAAACGTGTTAACTGCAACATCTTGTTGTAGCCCACGATAAAACGGAAAATTTCCTAGGCGTACAAATAGATTCTTGTAATCTTTCTTTTTAATGTGTTTAAAAATGATTGATTTCATAAAGTAGCTTAATATGCAGAAAGATAGAGCTAAAATCAGTCTAGTGTGTTTATATTGACAAAAACGATAATAATATGTGATCTACAATGATTAATACGAAACAAACTTTGGTATTAAATTTTAATAACTGGCGTGTTTATACCGACCGAAATATACGTGTGCCGTCATTTAGTCAGCGACTCAGATATTAGGTACACCCCTTGTAAACGTATTTACTGGCTAGTCAACCTTATAATGAAATCAGCCGGTCGACATAAACATATATCCTAACACATAATAGTTAACTAATAATAGCGGACGAACGGAGCAAAAATACGAAAGTACGCCCAATTTGTATTTTGAATAGTACAGTTTATCGTTAACTCAATCTGGGTTTTACTGTAAATTGTAAACATTACTAATTATGTCCTTCGTGCGACCTCCAATGGCTTCATGCCAAATCGATATATTTAGTTGGATTCAATAATTTAACTAAGTTGGGGTTTGGATCCTTCGGCAAAATGCACTACAACACAGTTTTAGCCGCAATAAAAAGCAACATATATTCAGGAGTACTAACTTCCAGAACAAAATTAAAGGTTCGAATCTTAGGGAAGGTGAAATTGTAATCTCGTTTAATGTAACAATCCTACATACCTTGCAATACCTTGGTGAATTACTTAAGTAAGATGAATAGTTTTGATAACAAAATCACACAAGAATATTTAACTTTAACCAAACATTGCATGAATCAAAATTATTTTTAATTTAAAAATAACTATTACTAACAACTTGAGGGCATGGCAATGGACAACTGTTTCCGTTCTTAGCTAAGCATTTCATGAGTTTTGAAAATAAAATCAGTCAGTGAGAGAATTTTCCAAGGGCATGGTACACGTATCTGGATGGCATTTTCATGGTTTTCGACACAAAAAGGACCGTTTCCCCACCATTAAATATACTTATCAAGTCGAAAACAATGGCCAACTTCCATTTTTGGATACTTTAGTAATTAGGAACGATAATAACACATACTAGAATTTGATATTTATCCTGCCACTAACCAATATTCCACTGCAAACTGGTGAGCAACACAAAATGGCCAGATTTTATTTCTTAGTGCACCGTATGGTTAATTCATCTCAGTAAAAAGATTTAATAATGAAAATGTCACAATGCTACCTTAATAGATAAACTAATTAATAGGCATAATCGTTCGTGATTCCACTTCTTTCGTTGATCAGGATGAAAATACAAAATATTTTTCGTTATCATATAATCCTCAGTATACTAGAGGATCCAAATAGATTTTAAGAACGTGGTTTTAAATTTGGTATACCGAACTCAGTTTAACATTAGGAAATAAAGGGGAAATGAAAAGGGACAAAATTGAAATATTGGGAAAAAGTGGAATTTATATAATTGGACACATGGACTGTAACCAAAAATATGTTGGGCAAACTAGAAGATATATAGGAACGAGATTCAAAGAACGCAAGAAGGAGTTTTCAAATCTCTTCCAATATTGACGACTTCCCTCTGCTCGTTTGCCAAACGTTATCGTCGATTGGTAAACTATCCATAAGGAAAGAACGCATTCGGCGGTCGCGGTCCCCTCGCATCGCGGGCCGTGCTAGTCTCGATCGCGCTCAGTAAAGTTCTTTCCCATGTTTGATAAATACATTCATTCGCACATGGTGTTCGCAGGCTGTGCTCGTTCGCGTTCTCCAATGATCTCTTTCAAAGAATCTCGAGAGATTGCGATGAGACCGCGGACAGCTTGAGACCGCATAGTGCGAATATTTCTGATGATCGCGTTCCATTCTATTTTCAATGATCGTTTATAATCGAAGTAAATTGGCAACATTCCTGACTAGACTGAATCCCGCTGCCTGTGATTTTTCCTAAACCATTTAGTTGTGATTGCCGTATGGATGGCAGTGTGTTTGTTTCAGCCGTACTGGAACATGAATATGGAGGATGAAAAGCTAATTGTATTAGTAGAGAAATATGCAGAGTTAGATGATCCTGCTAATAGAAACTATGTCAACCAGCAAAGA
Source organism: Pissodes strobi (assembly GCA_016904865.1). Lineage (NCBI taxonomy): Eukaryota > Metazoa > Arthropoda > Insecta > Coleoptera > Curculionidae > Pissodes > Pissodes strobi. The sequence continues at coordinate 109,150 of MU183171.1, forward strand.
AATGACAACTGCTGGTGGGAAATAAGCAATGAAATGGCACCTTTCTTCCTCTTCAAATAGAAGAGCTAACAAAAAGATGACTTCTAGGGAACTCATTTTCTTGGCTTCAGCAACTTTAGAGTGTCTGTAGGCTGCGTACCGAACAGACAGCGAAGTGACGGGAGCGCGATCGCTTAATGCTAATGATTTTGTAAACACCGCGATCAGCTCAGCACAGAACGGAACGCGATGCGACGAGACCGCGACCGCCTAATGCGTTCTCTCCCTTACTGTTCTTGATACTTAATATATTTCTTGACATTCTTATTAAAAAAGACTTGAATAGTTTCGAAACAAAAATATACAGAAAACCAACACATACAAACAGATATTTAAATTTTAATTCAAATCACCCAATAATGGTAAAAAAGGGGGTCGTAAAAAGTCTATATGATCGAATGAAAATAATTTGTAATAATCAAAATTTCAACACAGAAAAAGAATTTTTGAGCAATGTTTTGATTAATAATAACTATCCTATTGATTTCATTGAAAAATGCTTTATAGAATTTGAACAACCAAATATCAGACAAAATCAAAATAGACCTATTGCGAACCTCTTTATTCCTTATATTCCTGGTTTATCAGACAAAATAAAACGAATAGGTAATAAATTTAACATTCGTACAATTTTTAAAACAGAAAACACCCTTAGATCTAAACTAACAACAACAAAACCACTTAATGAAAATGAAACTACTAAAAATGTCATCTATAAAATACCATGTGAATGTAATAAATTTTATATAGGTGAGACCTGTAGACCATTATCAAAACGTATAAAAGAACACCAAACTTATATTAGAAATGCACAATTCCACAAATCACATATTTGTCAACATGCATTTGATAACAATCACAGAATACAATGGAACGCTTCTAGTATTTTGGCAAAGGAGCCTTCTTCTAAAAAACGTAAAATTAAAGAAAGTGCTTTAATTTTATTAAATAAAGATAAATGTGTTGCTTCAACTTCTGTAAGTTTCAATAGTACATGGTTACCTTTGCTAAAAACTGAAGTTGATAAGGGACACTTAAAAATTAACTAATCCTTTCAACAAAAATCATTAAATTCTTCCAAAGCGAATAACACCAAATTATATATATATAAAACTTCATAAACAAATTAATTTACCAAATAACACCTTATTATCAAACTAAATACCAGTTACCCAGTAATTAAATATGGCATTATAATTGTCATCTTGTCAAAGTCAGTTTAAAGCCTGACAATCTGCAAGAGCTTTTTACTGTTTTATTGTATTTGCTAACCATTTTCATTTTTAGTTTTTTGCTTTTCTTGAAAACGGTGTCCGAATAGACACCGAATCGACGAAACTAGGTACAAATTTCATTAGGGTCACTAAACTTGCACTTGTGCAGTTTACATCCTTGAGCCGGGCCCGAAGTGGCTCTATAACAATCCAAACAAAATTTCAATCATTTGTGGAGCAAAAGGCAATCAATTCCAGGGTACTTAATATAATATTGGAAAAAAAGTTATGAAAAAAAAAGTTGAAGATATCACTAGGTATTAATTTTCGTTTTTTCGTAGAGACCTCTGGTCTGTGATGAAAATTGTTTGGCTTAAAAGATTTAGGCTATTTCTTAGTGTTTAAACTCAATAAATATTTATTCTTTGTAATAGCACATTAATAAAATGAAAACTAACACAAGTAAAATTAAGCTCAAACAAATTAAAAATAAATATTGAAGGTTAAAACTCTTTTTTACAATTTTCGATATGTTGCCATTTCTGAAAATGTAACGTTCATAGTGTTGCGCCTAAAACCATTTTAAATGAGTTAGCAATATATAATAAATAACATGGTACCTACCCTTAAAGATGCGGCCAGCGCAACATGTGCTTCGACTTGCTCGTCGGCTTGGGAGTGGGTCAATTAATTACTTTTGATCAGGGCACAACCAGTTTGAAATAACTAATTCCGCAGACCCAAACTAGAAGATCCCCCCAAACCTAAGAATCCTAAAGGGCGATTTAAAATCAGACGACTATCAACTACACTTGTTTGGTTGAGGTATTTTAGAGCAAATAAAATACGGTACGTTCGTGCAGGTTTAACTTTACTGGCGCTCGTTAGGTTTGACGTAATATTTATTTCAATAAAGAAAATGATATAATTATAAAAAAAATGTGAAAGAGCTTAATTGAAAACAAGTAATAACCTATGTGCTAACAAATATAGAACTAGATCAGTTGTGTATACATACAACCTGTAATTTTAATTAAATTGAGGTATAATATATAGAAGTGAAATAGAGAAAGAATGATCAAACAACCGCTAGACACGTTTGCCTATAACGGAAGTAACAATATAATATACAAGACGATTACGAAAAATCAAAAACCAATTTCAACAAATTAATTATAAACGTAATATACATAAAGCACCTATAGATATCATCGCACTAGTAATACCAGTCATCAGGATAATACTTATTACTACTAAAATTTGTGCGCATCTACCATGGTATACGTCTCGCAGTTGTACATAAATAAATTATTATAACCGGATAGTCAATAAATCAGAACGACGATGTTGATCATTTACCACAATATAAATCAAATTGTAAGAATAAAGAAACATAATATATAAAAAGACTATGAGCGTTAATCGATCCATACTAGTAAATATAGCAGTTATTTATATTAGCATTGGTAAGCTGTGCTTACACCGAAGCAGTTCCAAAAATATTTGTATCAATACCACGCAGAAAAAAAAACTAAAACATGCAATCTAATACAACGCTGGAAAATACTAATAACACGCCAATAACATTATGTAGAAGGTCACAAACTTATCTTATTTGGTATATATCAAATCCGGCATCCTACTGCTAAGCGCCTTGGGACCCATAAACTCTCAGTGGCATTTGAGGTAATGCCCCTACCTCTATGGCTGCAGTAGGTACCAATAAAACTCAACCAACTCTATTGACTGGTAGCTACTTGGTCAGCTACTTAATCTCGCTCCAAACAAAACTTTCTCCAAACAAAAATGGCTTCAGATAAAAACTCCAGACAAAAACTGTTAAATTCATGAATGCGCGGCGCAAAGATTCAGGCCTAAACGCACCTTTAGCCACGAGCCTGCGTTTCTGTTGGAACACTTGCGAAGCAACTCGAGCGGTGTTGCCAAAGTTAATGAACACACGCAACCATTAAAACATCTGGCCTGCGCACATGGAGCGAAAGCGAAAGACAGTCGCTTAACATCAACCTGATGGTAGCATATCGATCAATTATGTTGTTTCTTGTTGGCTTGGATCGCAAACACATCAAAATCGCACGAAGATCGTCAGAAAAGCATGTACATCTGGCAACATTCCAAGAGTATTTCTTCGTAGGCAACAGGCAACCAACAATTATTTTGTCAAGACAGCGGGTGGCTATTTCATCTGACGTTTGAAGGTTATATCAGAAATAAACATTGACTGAATTTTTAACTCTTCCTATTAAAATAACCGTCAAATTTCGAACCCAATATTTCTATGAGACTGTTTTAATGTATATTGCCAGCGAGCAGGCGATTATTTAGGTAGGTAAGAGAATTATTGAATTATTTGAAATGCACTGCTGTGAATGTCTATAACTTTGAATGTTTTCTCGATAGCGATGGCCAGAATACCGTACGATTTATTGATTGATTATTTGCTAAGTCAGTGAAAAGGTTAATAAAGCCCGATCAATTCTATCAAACAGCCCGACACAATCAAGTTATGTATACGGTACCAAATTCTCAATTTTTCTCTGGAAAAGCTCGAAAAGGGCTAGGGTTATACGACAATCATGCAGGTATCTAAACGAGTAAGTAGTATTATAGTAAGCTTGACGGCCTAGCATAATATATGTAGGATTAAAGGTGAAATAACTGACTTTATTTGACCCCTATCTATGGTTTTATGAGGATTATTTTCAATCTAATGATATCTTGTGCCGAGAAATCAAACGTTTTTTGTTCAAAAGTAGTCATTAAATAAATAACTATTGCCTTAGCTCATATCACCTTTTTATCAAAGTTTGGCTAACCCAAACTTTCACATAATTACTTCAAAAAGATGAAATAACCACCTTCGATCAATATAATTTTTTATATTTTGGTATTTCGAGCCATGTTACATTTTTTCTAACATTTACCACATCGTTTAAAAACCCATACAAAAATGAATTCTGGGCCGTAGATCCAGATCTTCTAATTCAAATTCGATATCTGCTGTTTAACACAATTCTGACGACTGCAACGTTATGTCCTACTGCCCGATAATTTCATTGATATCTTCACCGGTGAGGTATTGCAGTGAATTTTCTAAAATATTTTCTATGAGGTCGCGATATATTTCCCCTTTTAAAAAAAATTTAATAAAGGTATATTTTAATAAAAGGTAGAACCAAAAGCTATTCCCGAGAATATACCGCAACAAATATTTATGCTTCTTCGTTCTGAGAATCAAATTGGCCTTGCTAAATGTGGATTATTAGCAGCTCAAAAATGAGTGTTTCCTATTAAATTCACCTGCTATTGAAACATAGTTCGTCGGTTAAAACATAATATTGTTAAAATAATTTTGGCTCTCGTCTAACCTTTCAACCGTTTTCGCATGGTAATGTAATCATGTGATCTTATTTTCTCTGGCAAAAATGTGCGCTTTGGCATATTTATACGGCCAAAGTTTGGATTAGTTTCGGATATTTTCCAATATGTTTAATTTAAATGTTCTCTTGTATCTGGAATAGACGAATGGGGATTTCCGGAAATTTCCTCAAGTCAATGTTATTGTTATTAATATGAATATTGCTTTATTACCTTGATACTAAACCAAAAAAGATTAGATCCTTGACATGATTTTCATTACCTAGATTAGTTCGTTTCTTTGCAGCAAATGAATTATTCGCATAATTTTATCATATATTCTATTAAATATGTATGCATTAGACCCATTTTGTTCTGGATATAAAGCCTCATATTTTATTTGTGCATTTCTTCTATTGTAACCGTATTTAATAAATATTTCATATTTTTGTGACTTTCATTTCTCCGAATAATCAATAGTATAACTTTAGGTATATTTGACCAATAAAAATGGCAGGTAGTTGAAGGCTGAATTTGATTCTCAGGACGAAGAAGCGTAACATGTTTGGTGCAGTATAATCGCGATGAAAAGTTATTGGTCCTATCCTTCATCAAGACTCTTTAAGCAGCCCGCACATCATCGCGGAACGGAATGGATCGGAATGGAATGGAACGGAACGAAAATTTTATAAAACATGTAAATAAGTTAGAGTCTGCACACTACCGCGGATCGGAAGAGCGCGGATAGGATCGGAACGGAATGCAATCGCTGGTATTGCTCTGCGAACGAATTTTTCCGTGGTTCCGCTGTCCCCAGCGCTATACACTGGAATATTTGCCAAGTCGTGCACAAAGCATGTTTATGTTAGTACGATTTTTTTTTAAATATTTTATCATTATAGACATTCGGAGGTACTTGAAAAACTTTAACTCGTTTTCTAAAAGATCGGGGAACAGATGATAAAATTCCTCATATTTTCTTCTTTTCAGGTTAATTTCATGGACCCATTTGCGCTTTTTCTTCTTTTCTCTCTCAATTTCTTCTTCCTCCAAAACTACACACAACGCCACAATTTCTTCGTCAGAAGTGTCCATTGCAAAAGTACAACAAACACAAAGTTATCAAGCTAGCCTAAAAATGAACCACTCATATAAAAATCTTTTCCGCGAACTTCCGCCCTAATGTGCGGGGATTAAGAATTTCCATTCCATTCCGTTCCGTTCCATTCCATTCCGATCCATTCCGTTCCGGGGTAATGTGTGGGCTGCTTTAAGGGGCGAATGTTATCGCGAGATCATAGAAAATATTTTTCATAATATATTTTCCATTGATCGCCAGAAAGTTCACACCATATCGAAACTTTTATATTATTAATTTCGTAGTTGCCTAAATAAAGGCAAATGTTGTTGTTATGCCAAGAATCGGCCAAATCAGAGAGAAAATAATCGTTTAGGATTTTAGAGCAAGACTCTATTTTTTTGCGCTCCAAAAATATTTGACTTATATTGGTCATGTAGATAACACTATTACAAAAAAACTAATAGTCAATTAATTTAATTTGAGTATTTGTATCCCTATTCTTATCATAAAAGATTTTAAGTTTAGTTGACTATATTCAATTTCATACTATCTAATTATTAATATCTATAAAAAAGTTGTTGAACATCGATTTATTAAAATTATGTATTAAAAATAAATGAAAGCAACATGATACATGGAATGATATAAAATTTTTTCAAATATTCCAAAAGTGAAATAATACCTATTTAAAAAAGTATAACACTGGTTCACCCACGCCCTTCTGTTACACTATGTATATAAAATTTACTAACTTACGAAAAAATAAGACACGAGCTAGAATTTTAGATTCAAAAGATTTGGTGGTGGCGCACTTATAACCATTAGTACATAGGAACATGTCCAGCTATTATTTATGAGAGTCATTGTCAGATAGTACTATATTTACATGTTTTGTGTTGTTTGTATAAGAAAAATGGAACAAAACGAATTTATCACACTATGTCGACGTTTCGAACTAATTTTAATTCTTCATCAGGACTAAAACAACTCAGTACTGAGCAAAGTCATTTGGTATCAATTAGTAAATTACAAATTACCAAATTATTCACCAACATTTTCTAGGAGAAACAATAAAAACAATGAATTTACAAAATAATACATACATACATGAATAATAAACCTTTAAAAATTATGTAAAAAAACAATCGAATCTAAACAATACCAAAAGTATAAAACATATTATAATCGCATTGGGTTGCATCCATGAAATAGATTTTAATAGCATATAGATTATTTATATCTATATCAGGAAATTATGGTATCTATATGTTCGTAGATTATTAGGTACTACCTTCTTTTTGAATATTTTACTTAGCAAAACAGTAAGAAAAAAAGCAGCAGTCTGCCCTCAATCAAAAGTCGTTTTCTATGGCGATTTGTTGTCTAAATGGCAACATTGTCAAAATTGAATCGGCAATGCAAAGTGAAGTGATAAACAGCCAAAGCAGTCTGATCGGGTTTAATTCGATTTTTTTTTCTGACATGAATAGTTGTGTTGTACGCGAGTACTCAACGACTGTTTGGTCTGACGAATATACGGAATTTGGCATACTACTCCCGATTAAGAACCGATCGGATGCTTATCTTTTCTTAAACTGTATAGGTATTCTGCTGTTTATTATAATAAAAACAATTTAAGTGGTGTTGTCAGAAATAGTCTTCTTTAGTCTTTCCGATAACCCTTAGAAAAAATATTTTGGTATTTAAAGTTAAGTAGGTTCTTAGTATAATTATTAGAATTGGCTTGATGATTAATTACTCTACATTCGTAAAAATTATGGGATAATCATTTTTAATTAATTGAGATTTAAATATATTTTTATTCTGGTCTAGCGAAATGATGATCAATAAGTCTTACAATTTGATTCTTCATACCTATTTCGGATATACATTTTTTGACTTAAGAGTAAAATATAGATCTATAGGATGTAGCGCGCGAGCGAATGAGATAGAACACAGCTATACAGTTGTTACATATTTGCCAATAGTAAATATGAAAAGAGAGTCTCGTCCCATCACCGAAGTTAAGCAACGTCGGGCGTGGTTAGAACTTGGTTTAGTTTTATGAAGTTTCCACCCACGAGTGAAATGCACACATGGCTTTTTAAATTCGTTGTAGCACGACGAACGATGTTTTTATATTCAACCTCAGATGTTCTATAAAGTACCCAATACCTTTTATTAATGATAACATCCGAATTTCATTTTTATAACGTTCAATACTAAATTTTAGTCCAAGACTTAAAATATGTTAAAATATTGTAAGAGCAAATTAATGGAAAAAAATAATTGTCATTGGATAATTAGTTTGCTTATCTAACAATTTCCTATGTTTCCTACCTTGCTGATCTACCAAAGTATCAAATTTTTCTTAATGACAACTAATAATTTAAACAATCAAAGATCAATTGAATGGATGTATATCTACTATATTTCAATATTAGCATAAATTGAATCAGCCAGCGACTTTTATAATAAATATTTTTTGTATAAATCTTGTAACAATGAAAAACTTTTGGTTGCTTTGCATGTCTTTTGTATCATCTAATATAACTTCGAAATAGAAATACAATAAATGCTTTGTACTCCGTTATTAATGTAGTTGTATTTATAGCCGATTCTCAGAGGGACACTGATGGATCTCTTAGCAGAGGTATAGCCTCAAACCGCTTTTATTACACTCCACACTTAAGAAATTGAAGGATATAGCAAACATTATATGCTAATGTGAAGTTGCGGGTTTTGTGTTGTGGCGATTTTGGAATATTTGATTTTTTTGCCACTTTTCAAAACAATAGAAAAAAATAACATATCTGGTGTAAATGTTCATTATTTTGTGTAAAAATCAAAAAAAAAAAAAAAATTATGGTGGGAAAGCTCTATAATTCTATTATATGTCAAAAAGAATCCCAACACAACTGAACAATTTAAGTGATAACGTTACAAAAACTTAGTTTGCAAGTAAATAGTGAATCATATAGGATGTTACTGAATGTAAGATCTGATTTGATTTTTTACAACTAAAAATCGCTGCAATGGAAATTCTCTGTCGTTTTAGCTAAGTAATTCATTATAAGTTAATGACATATATTTGAGAAAATCTTTATCCAAGTTTAAAGTACTATTCTGGCTAAATGATAAACGTATTTTCCGTATGCCTTAGGTAACTTATTCGGCATTTGATCTACATTTATTTCATCTTATATTATATCTACAAATTCAAAGAACATATTGCTTGGAAACGAATTAATTCAAATCGAGTTTGCAAAAAGTACGCAAAACGAACAAATAACTCATAGACGACATGCCAAAAACTACACTGATAATTTTAATAATACTGTATCAAAATAAGGCATACTAAGGGTCACTTACTTATTTCTTGTTATTTTAGCCAGTCGTTTTCAATTCTTAGCGTCATTGGGTCCATTATCCTTGTATGCAAACGAAGGTGTAATCCTAATTGATTGTACACCAATTAGTATCGAGTTTCTGCATTAAAAGAAAGTCGGATCCTTTCGCTTCACCCTTTCAGTTCTTAGGTCCACAAGTTTACATTTCTGCCACTGGGTAAATAGCCAAGAAGGGTAAAAAATAAATATTTTTACTTGGATAGCTTTCATTTACATGGAAGAGCTTGCGAGCGTAGGACTGCGGTTTCGTGATTTAGCTTTATGGGTAAAGTCATTTACTTGATGCATTCTTAAGAGCCTAAGCATCTCATAATCCCCTACGTTCATTTATCTAAATTTAACTTGTCCCCATATAATATATATCACAAAATACTAATTAATTGGTTCGAAGAAAAAAAGAGGATGTTATGTTTTTACTTTGTAGCATCTGCAATATTCAAATTCGATTTGTTAGTTTTTGATTTTGCTTGTTATTATATAAGTTTGTAATAATATATTAAATTATGTAAGTGAAACCAACATAATATCGGCGGCGAGACAGCCAGACTCAGTTAATACAATGTAACGTGCCATGAGGTTTTAAACTATAGTTCCAGTCTAACAAAATACTTGGTAGAAATAAACAAAGGCCTCCGATTTAACAAAATATAGCAATCTAGTTGCTATCATAATAATTTGATAAATGGACACAAAAAACAACAGTGCCAGATTCTTTGGGTAAACACGTTATTACTCTTTCTAATCAAGACGATCTATTTAGGACGAAATACGACTATGTATATATGAGATTTTTCAAGAAAACTACCACTAAACCAATTTAATTGAGAAATATTAGAAATGTAAAGGCTTTATAATCTCGCAATGGACTTTCGAACAAATTATTCACTAAAGATGAAATCGCATCGTGAAAAAAGCAACTTCATGTCTTTTTGAGATGGGAAAAAATCTACAAAATATTTTTATTTCAATACGGAAATATAATTTTTGCACTCGACCTGCGTTTCGCTCATCAGAAAATAACTAAAACTGGTATTAATCATCTCCAGATGATGCTAACATATCTATCGAAAAGCGCGTCGAGTGCTAAAATTATCTTTCGGTATTGTGGAAAAAACTGTTGTACTGCATTTTGCCGAAGGTTCAAAACCCCAACTTGATGGAAAAAAAAGGTAAGTTCCTAATAAATGTAATCCCAAATTAGGACATGTTCTAATTTTCGGTAAATTTTTGCGTCAAGTTAGACAAGTAACCTAAATCCAACAAATGTAAAATACATAATTATAAATTTGTTCACTTAAAAAACTGACAGTAGCAATAATTAAGAGCAATTGCTTCAACTCTTTTTCTATTTTTAGTGACTTTATCACACAAAATGGACTGATATATTATTAAACATCTCTGTTCTTTTTACACCATGCAATTTTTGTACGCTCGAATTAATGAATAAATTAATGAACGGAAACATAATAAAACTCAAACTGTTGAAACGGGGTCAAGTTGTTAGAGTTGTGTGAAGTAGTTGTCAATGTAGAACCATTTTAAGCATTCTGGTGAAGAGGCTCAATTTACGCTGAAATCGCCTTTAAGTAACAAATATTGTTGTGAATGATAAGAGAAAAACAAGTAAGGCAAATTGAGGAATAAACTGACCTTGATAATAGATTTGCGAATAAAAGAAACCTTAAAGCCGACAGATTGGCACTCAAAACGTAGATTTGTAGTACTCATTGCGGACAAATATACGGGATGGTCTCACATTCAATTTTGCGACAAGACGCAAAAGACGATTTGTACCTGTTTACTTACAAAAAGGATACAAACTTCAGAATTTATGTATCTACCAAAGAGAGGCTTGTTATGACTTGCGGTAGAGTAATAAACAAATATAATATATAGGCACTGTACAGTGCCTAACCTATGATAGCAATTATCGCCATTTTAACGATTATATCTACTCAGGTGGCGATTTAAAGTTAATAAACCAACCCATATAGTCTTGCGTTTCTGTCATCTAATCCAGGGCAATAATAAATATGTAGTTGATTATGATGGGTTTCATCTATGAACTCGTCGATATTTTTTTCTGAACAGCCGTGGCACATGCACTCAAGTCAGAATTAAACAATTCACAGCCCTTTACAAAGATGCAACCGGGGGAGACATTCAAAATGCTGAAGCAGAATACAACGCTTATTAAATTTGAGATCTAAGAAAACTCATAATTGTGTTGAAAGTAATAGTTGATATAAGTTTGGGTTAGATCAGATTAGATTACGTAAGTTTAGTTTACGAAATATACCACATAAATGCATATTACTTCAAGTGTCGTTGTTTTTTACAGTTTATAACTTTAAGTGTGGTTGTAAGAAGCAAAATAACATTAGCATTCGATTAGTCTCTCATTCCCCGATCTAACGATATGCAACACGACTAGTCTGTCGTGATAAACTAAAAGTCCCCCTCACACACATCTAACACAATTTAAAGTAAAACCGCTAAAAGTAGCAGATTATGTAACTTTAGTTTACCAAAATATACCATATAAATACATATTACTTCAAGTTTTGTTGGTTTTTACAGTTTATAACATTAGGGGTAGTTATAAAAACCAAAAAAAAATTGCACTCGATTCGTCTCAATCCCTCGTCTAACGCGGTTAGTTTCACTTAGTATAAACTTATTTTAACCATTTGAGTGAATTTATACTCAATTTTAATAGATTTGGTTAGTTCTGGTTAGTTGTCGAATCAACTTTCGGTTAGTTTAACTTATTCTCAACCTTCATTTCTCATTTGAATCGGCTCCGATACGTTATAATCAATTTTAATAGATGTGGTATGTTCCGGTTTGCCATGTAATCAACTTTCGGTTAGTTTCACTTAGTTTCAACCTATTTTACTTATTTAAGCCGGTTCCGATACGTTATAATCAATTTTAACAGATTTGGTTAGGTGTGGTTATTCGTCAAATCAACTTTAGGTTAGTTCCACTTAGTCTCAACTTATTTTATTCATTCGGACCGGTTCCAATACGTTACAATCAATTTTAATGGGTTTGGTTAGTTTTCGTTAGTCGTTTAATCAACTTTAATCACTCAGTCTCAAATTATTTTAATCATTTAAGTCGGTTCCGATACGTTATAATCAATGTCCAAATATTTGGTTAGTCTTTTAATCAACTCTCGGTTCGTTTCACCTAGTATCAACTTCTTTCAGTCATTTGAGCTGGTTACGATACGTTATAATCAATTTCAATAGATTTGGTTAGTTCTGGTTAGTCGTCGAATCAACTTTCGGTTAACTTATTCTCAATCTAATTTAGTTTAACTGATTGTAGTCATTTGGACCGGATTCAATACGTTATAATCAATTTTAATGGGTTTGGTTAGAGTTCATTAGTCGTTCAATCAACATTTGGTTAGTTTCACTTTGTCTTAAATTATTTTAATCATTTAGGTTTGTTCCAATACGTTATAATCATTTTCGAAAGATTTGGTTAGTTTGGGTTAGTCGTCTAATCAACTCCCGGTTCTTTTCACCTAGTATCAACTTTTTTTATTCATTTGAACTGCCTACGATACGTTATAATCAATTTCAATAGATTTGGTTAGCTCTGGTTAGTCGCCGAATCAACTTTCGGTTAGTTTAACTTATTCTCAACCTAATTTAGTCGGCTCCGTTAACGTTATAATCATTGTAATAGATTTGATTAGGTCTAATTTGTCGTGTAATCCACTTTCGGTTAGTTTCACTTAGTCTCAACTTATTTTACTAATTTGAACCGGTTCCGATACGTTATAAGCAATTTTAATAAATTTGGTGAGTCCGCCAATCAACTTTTGGTTAATTTCACTTAGTCTCAAGTTTTTTTAGCGATATAAACCGATTCCGATACGTTACAATCAATTTTAATAGATTTGGTTACTTTTGTTTAGTATTCCAATTAACTTTCGGGGAGTTTCAACTTATTTTAGTCATTTGAACCGGTTCCGATACGTTATAATCAATTTTAATAGTTTTAGTTAGTCGCCAAATCAACTTTCAGTTAGTTTCACCTAGTCTCAACTTAATTTAGTTACTTGAACCGGTTCCGATACGTTATAATCAATTATCATAGATTTTAGTTAGTCTACGAATCCACTTTCGGTTAGTTTCCTTAGTCTCAATTTATTTTACTTATTTGAACTGGTTCCAATACGTTATAATCAATTTTTCATAAACCGTGTCGTGATGTTTACGAAAAATTTCCGTGTCGTAACGCGACCTTGAAAAATCACTCATGAAACCGAAGAAGTATGCATTTGAACCGTCTCCGGTACGTTATAATCAAATTTAATGTTTTTGGTTAGTCGCCAAAATTCGGGTCGTGTTGGTTAGTTTTAACTTACTTCAATTTGTGTAGCCTATTCGTATACATTTTAAGCCGTTTTGGTGCTTTTGATTACTTTTGGGTAGTTATTCAATCAACCTTCGGTTAGTTTCAGTTAGTTTTAATTTATTTTAGTCCTTTGAACCGGTTCCGATATGTCATAACCAATTTTAATATTTTTGGTTAATTTTGGTTAGCCGCCAAAATTCGGTTAATTTGGGCTAATTTGAATTTACTTTAATATTTTTAATCTATTCCGATACGTTTTAACCATTTTTGGTGCTTTTGGTTATTTTTGGTTAGTCGTTCAGTTGGTTTAATTGTATGTTAGTCATTTGAACCGGTTCCGAATTGGATATAATTTTAATGTTATTGGTTAGTTTTGGTTAGTCGCCAAAATTTAGTTAATTTGGGTTAGTTTTGACTATTGTTAATATTTTTAATCTGCTTTGATACGTTTTAGCCCTTTTTGTTACTTTTGGTTAGTTTTGATTAGTAATCAACTTTCGGTTAATTTCAGTTAGTTTAAATTTATTTGAGCCATTTGGACCGGTTCCGATACATTATGATTAAAATTTAATGTTTTTTGTTAGTTTTGGTAAGTCGCCAAAATTCGGTTCGTTTTGTTTAGTTTTAAATTACTTTAATATTTTTAATCTGTTTCGATACGTTGGTGATTTTGGTTAGTCGTTCAATCAACTTAATCTAGTCGTTCAATCAACTTTCGGTTAATTTCAGTTTGTTTCAATCTATTTTAGTAATTTGAACTGGATCCGATATGTTATAATCAATTTTAATGTTTTTGGTTAGTTATGGTTAGTCGCCAAAGTTCGGTTACTTTGAGTTAGTTTTACTTATTTTTATTTTATTTTATTCTGTTTTGATACATTTTAACCCTTTTTGGTGGTTTTGGTTAGTTTGTGTTAGTCGTTCAATCAACCTTCAGTTAGTTTTAATTCATTTTGTCATTTGAACCGATTCCGTCCACATAAACAATTGCGCGTCTGACGTCATGTGTGGCAAATGTAGCATGCACTCTTTCGTGATCTGATACCCAATAATAGAAAAACAGAAGCACTTTCAATGTTAAAATATACAGGGTTAGTAAAAAGAACCGAAACGCTTAAATATCTTCAAAATCGCTCAAGCTACATTCACAAAATTCGGTACCTGGGGGTTTCCGGGCATGCGGAATTGAACCATGATATCGGCACTGTTGCCAGATTTCCCAGTTTTATGCTACACGGAGTCATTTTGGTATCTTAAATGGAACGCCCCACTTATTTTTATTGCAATAAATTGGGCGTATCAAATTTAGTAAGCTCTCAAAATTTCAAAATTTTATCTTTTCTTTGCTGTGAAATGACAACAACGCATTATTAGTAAAAAGTACCGGAACGCTTAAATATCTTCAAAATCGCTTAAGCTGCATTTACAAAATTCAGTTCCTGGGGGTTTCCGGACATGCAGAATTGAACCATGATATCGGCACTGTTGCCAGATTTCCCAGTTTTGCGCTACAAGGAGTCATTTTGTTATGTTAAATGGAACGCCCCATTTGTTTTTATTGCAATAAATTGGGCGTGTCAAATTTAGTAAAACACCAAATTTTCAAAATTGTATCTCTTTTAATTGCTGAGATGTGACAACAACGCATTTTTAGTAAAGGTACGGGAACGCTTAAATATCTTCAAAATCGCTTAAGCTGCATTTTCAAAATTCGGTACCTGGGGGTTTCCGGGCATGCTAAATTGAACCATGATATTGACACTGTTATCAGATTTCCCAGTTTTGCGGTACACGTAGTCAAAATTGTGATGTCATAATAGATACAATTTTGAAAATTTGGAATCCTACTAAACCCAATTTGTTACAATAAAAACAAAAGGGGCGTTCCATTTAAGATAACAAAATGACTACGTGTAGCTCAAAACTGGGAAATTTGGCAACAGTGTCAATATCATGGTTCAATTCCGCATGCCCAGAAACCCCCCGGTACCGAATTTTGTAAATGCAGCTTCAGCAATTTTGAAGATATTTAAGCGTTCCCGTACTTTTTTCAAAAATGCGTTGTTGTCACATCTCAGCAATTAAAAGAGATATAATTTCGAAAATTTGGTGTTTTACTAAATTGAATACACTCAATTTATTGCAATACATACAAATGGAGCGTTCCATTTAAGATAATAAAATAACTCCGTGGAGCACAAAACTGGGAAATATGGCAACAGTGCCGATATCATGGTTCAATTCTGAATGCCCGGAAATCCCCAGGTTCCGAATTTTGTAAATGCAGCTTGAGCGATTTTGAAGATATTTAAGCGTTCCGGTACTTTTTATTTTTACTAAAAATGCATTGTTGCCTCATCTCAGCATTTAGAACACATAAAATTTTAAAAATTTGGGGCCTTTCTAACTTTGATACGCCCAATTTATTGCAATAAAAATAAGTGGGGCGTTCCATTTAAGATAACAAAATGAGTTCGTGTAGCACAAAACTGGGAAATCTGGCAACAGTGTCGATATCATGGTTCAATTCTGCATGCCCGGAAACCCCCAGGTACCGAATTATGTGAATGTAGCTTTAACGATTTTGAAGATATTAAAGCGTTCCGCTTCTTTTTACTAACCCTGTATATTGTAAGAATTGTAAGTATTCTGCCACCTAAAATAACTTATTATGCATCTGATCTACGTTCGAACCAAATTTACAAGTCGCTACCCTTTCACAAATAATGTAGTAAATACGGATTAGATTAATATAAAGCTAAATATATATATATTTTTTCATCATACATTTAGGCCACGTACCACTGTAATTGCATTCTTTTCCAAGGCAAGTAAAAAAGAAACGGTTGTAAAGAAGGCAAAATCACTCTGAATAAGCAAGTTTAGTCAAAATTGCTTTAGACAATAATAAATTAGTTAAAAATCGGGTATATGGCAGGAACGTCAAACTGGTGAGAGCTGTTTGATTACAAGGAGTGACGCTCCAGCCATTCCGAGTTGCCACGGGATGAGGCCCATCAAATCCTATCGCCCTCCCTCAGACTGAAGAACACCGAAATACAAAGTCTGGAGCTGATCAATGACAGTTCGTGATAAGAGGGGCTGCATTGTATTAGCTGGCAGGAACGTCAAACTGGTGAGAGCAGTTTGATTACGGGGAGTGACACCCCCGCCATTCCCAGTTGCCAATGGATGTGGCCCATCAAATACCATCGTCTTCCCCCAGGCAGGAGAACACCGAAGTACAATATCTGGAGCTGATCAATGACAGTTTGTGACAAGAGGTGCTGCATTGTATTAGCTGGCAGGAACGTCAAGCTGGTAGAGCAGTTTAAATACGGGGAGTGACGACGCCCCCGGCAACCGAGTTGCCACGGGATGTGGCTCATCAAATTCCATCGTCCTCCCCCAGACTGAAGAACACCGAAGTACAAAGTCTGGGGTTGATCAATGACAGTTTGTGGCAAGCGGGGTTGCATTTTATTAGCTGATAGGAACATCAAACTGGTGAGAGCAGTTTGATAACGGGGAGTGACGCCCCTGCTATTCCGAGTTGCCACGGGATGTGGCCCATCAAAACCCATCGTCATCCCCCAGGCTGGAAAACACCAAAGTACAAAGTCAGGAGCTGATCAATGACAAGAGGGACTACATTGTATTATTGGGATGAACTCTCACACATTTTGTTTTACTTATATTAAAATACAGACTATTAGAGCTCTTTCACACGAGGATTCTGTATGCGAGATACGCGTATCCGAGATACAGAATCGCGGTCGAAAACTTGGACTGCTGCATCGAATTCACGTATTTCTTCAATCAGTACTAAAATAGTCGCAGTGCCGTGCATAGGTTCATCACTATAGCGCGTAATAAATACTTAATACCTATGAAGATTGAATTTGTACTGAAAAATATCCTGCGTCTGTGATATATTCTCCGTTGCAAAAGTATCCATGTCTGAACAGGTCCATATGTCGTAATGATAATTTTGTATGCGGCATACGCATTCAGCGTCCGGCGGCTAATGTTGCCGGAATGCAGAAATTCGAAATCCCGATACTGTATGCG
>MU183171.1:141719-156241 GCA_016904865.1 Pissodes strobi
CGCACGACAGCCATAATAGTTCTGTTATTTATGATATATGTGTTAAAAATAATTCTTTAAGGCAGGCATGTGGCACCACATGAGTGCCTTAAAAATACTTTTAACACAAATAATATCATACAATATTTTTTCTACACACGGCAATAAAAGCATACAATAATTAAAAATTAAATGTTTAGAATCTCTTACATCCAGGAAGAAGCTGCTAACAGAGCTACCTTGGATTTACTGCCACGAAAATCAAGAATTCAATATGAGATTGCTCATAATAAATTTATAAAATGGTTTGAAAACAAAGGCGTTCCTGAAAAGTATTCCAAAACCATTCCTGGCCTATTTTGAGGAAATGGCAAAGTTATGGAAGTCATTTTCTCTTTGGTCCCACTATTCAATGATCAAAGCTATGCTACATGTAAATAACGACGTAGATATCAGCAATCATTTTAAACTGATTGCCTACTTGAAGCGTCAAGGAGAGGGATGCCAGGCCTAAAAATCAAAAAAATTTACTAGACACCAAATTGAACAGTTTCTGAAGTGCGCACCGGACGATGAGTTGTTTCTGATGAAAGTAGCTACGATTGTAAGAATATTTGGTGCCTGCCACAGGGAGGAGCTTCGTCAGTTGACTCTTGACAACGTGGAAGATATAAAGATTTCATTAGTTATTAAAATATCAGATACCAAAACCAAGGTACCACGAAATTTCACTAACGTTGAAAAAATTTATTTGGATTTTTATTGAAAATATACTGACTGATCTTCGTCCAGCAAGTGTCTGACATAGACGGCTCTTCATAAAATATGTAAAAGGTAAATGTTCCAGTACATTCGGAAAATTTCATGCTGCTGTAGCAAGATTTCTGCAACTTCTAAATTCAACACTCTATACGGGGCATTACTTTCGCCGTTCCTCTGCGAGCTTACTTGCCGATGCTTGATCAACTTTCACGACAATTAAGCGGCATGGGGGCTGGAAAATTGCTTACAGTACAAACATCAGTCGATGATGCTTCAACGTCAACTGGACATGCTGTTGTTTCTGTTCAATCCTCCTCAACCACGAAGAACAGCCGAACTGAGGAAGGAATTCGTTTTTCAATTTGTTCAAATTGTGCTATTAATATAAGTGTAAATAAATAAAATAGAAATGTTTTTTGATGTTTTTTTGAAAAAAAATTGATATTTTACTTTTAACGCTAGTGCCTTAAAGTAGGTATTTTAAGGCTTTAAAGTAACATTTTTAAGGCTAGTAGGCAGTGTTAAATGTTCAGTTTTTAACATGTGTAGAAAAAGTGTTTTATTCATTCCTTAGAAGCCTCGTGAATTTTGGTACTACGAGAAATAGTTATTTATACAAGGGAAAAAAGTATCAGATTTTAGCCCGAGGTTGTGTTGCCTCCCGACGCGAAGCGAAGGGAGACAAAAAACCGAGAGCTAAAATATCTAATATTTTTCCCGTGTATAATGCACTATTTCTTTCAGGGACGGGAAAAACAACGATTTAATATTAAAAAAACATATTACTTCAATATATTATCGAAAAATTATCGATGCGAAATTTGAATTTTTAAACTGGTAGACTATTGTTCTTATTGTGACAATAGACCTGCGTTGCTAAGGAAACCTTTAAAGTACTGTTTGCCAAATGAAAGAACCTGGACGAAAAGAATGCGAGCAAAAAATGTCCTCGCATATTTAGATGCTGCCACATTTTTTTCCCAATAATCCTAATTTATTTTCTATTTCCTTTTAGTTTTCTATAGTGAATATACATATTTAAATTTCCTGCCTGAATACTTAATTTTGTTATTCTCCTTAATACTACTGTCTTCTATTATTTACTATTTTATTTACACAGGGAAATACGGAATAAGTATACCATAACATTTATAATATTTATATTTTATTCGCTTTCAAGCTATTTAAAATACGCGACAATAGGCAACAGTGCGACGTTTACTTGATTTTTAGCGGGGAGGCAGTTTCGTGATTGGTCGCAGGATATATTAAATACACTTTGACCCTAGACCAATACCTAATTTTTTTTACATATTTTAAAATTTCGGCAGCGACTTGCTTGGTGGAAATTGCCGATGCCGAACTGTGTGGTTCTTTATATTATTTGGTTTGTAGGGTCTGGTGATATATAGGTTTTGTCGATTTTGCAGATTCTCTTTTTTCCTATGTAGTAGTTTAAGCCAAAAAAGTCGGAAGATCCGCTACATTTGAAACGAGTTTTGACACAAATTTTCAGCACCACTTCACAAAAGCACTAGAAATATAGACAAAACACATATGAAAATCAATTGGACCCCGTTATGCAATAAGGAACCAACCGACTTCTTTGTTGTTTTGAGAAAATCGCGAAAAAGGGTTGGAAGTCTTACTTCAATTTAATCAGTAATTAAAACACATTTAAATTAAACAAACGCAAAACGCTTTCATTATATTTAAATAAATCAAGGATTTTAAAACAAAAGAATTATCTTAAGTGCGGTCTAAGTATACAAAAAAACACCTGGTTCCCTATTGTTTAATGAAAAATATAACATTGGAAATTTAATGCTAAACCCAAATTAAGACTTTATGTTAACAAAATCAACATTCTGTCAAACAAATATTTCCAAAAACAAAAAAAAACAAATGAATCTTAGATTAAATTTGAGATTCATCTGGTTCAAAGTCCAAGTCGACGTTATATCCATCTATGTCTTCTACTATGTTCGGATCTCCGACAAGGTTTTTATAAAAAACATGATCCTCTTCAGGAATTAGATGCAAATAGCTTTTTATATCCCTCAGCTTTGGCTCGGCCACTGGTTTTCCATTTGGCCATAGAGGCTCTAAGAGTTGAGAAAAGTTTATATTTGGTCCCTTGCCTTTTTTAATATTAATTTCCTTATATTCGGTCTCGCCATTGTACCCTGTCTTTATAAAAATACTATTTTTTTTCTTTCAGAAGTTTAATTTCCTTAATATGTAGCAAATTAATTTTCTCTGCATCACCGGTTTTTTTCTGTTGACAATGGCTTTTTCTACTTTATTTGTGCTAACGAAATCGTCTTTTACCATTTTGTTTATATTGATGGGGCGTTTTCTCCTACATGTTCTCATGATGTTTATATAGTCTTGCGGGGAAAATATCTTATTTTGTTTTTTAATTGCACATTCTACATCTCCAAAGTCACTATCGTTTGAAAAAAAAATATGACCAGAGACCAGGAACCTCATTCTAATACTTTTGAGATGTGACGACTCCTCTAAAATACATTTTAGCAAGAGCACCATTTTAATGTTGCGATTCTGCCCCCCACACAAATCGCTCCAAAGTATAAGGTTTTCAACACCTTCCGATATGTTATTCCTGCTAATATATTTCCTTAAACAAGAGCCTACCTCTTGCGCTCCCCTGCCAGCTTCCCCTTCGATCCAAATGTTGAACGTGGATTACTTCTGCTTTCCAGCATAAATGCCGCAATTATATAACCATAGCTGCCTTTTGTAAAACAAAATATTTGTACTTAGTCAAGGAAGAGGAAGCGTCTTCTGCATATCGAATGTTATAGTCTCTGTATGTTCGTTAGTTTCCGCCATCATAAGGTCTAATTTCATTTCTTTTCTGGCAGTTTCTGCTTCTTCCAAGTGAAGATTGTGTTCAGTTTGAACTCTCGTTTTTTCATCTTCATCGGTTACACTTTTTATTTTTGCACTAAAAATATCGTTGCAAGTGCCTTTTTTTTTTGGTTTTTTTTTTGTTTCAAATTAAACTTGGTCAGAACTATTTTTTTGTAGGATGAGAAACTTATTGGATTAGAATTTGCTAATTTGTAAAGTCTATACATTATTGGCAATGTGGTTCCTTCCTGCAAAAACTCTTGATCCCCTTTTGTAGGTCTGCAATAATGGGATTTGTAGCGTGGAAACTGATTGATGTGAGCAATCACAGCAGTTTCTTGCTCAAATGACATTCTGTTGTGTCCGCCACTGCTCAAACCACGCCGATCTGGTATTGCTAACATTCGCACTTTGCGTAGCGTCGTATTTATGCGTTTAGTGGATACACGTAAAATGTTGATAAACATATCCCTACAAACTGACGACTTGTTAACGAAATATTGTCTAGAAAACTGTCGCATTTGAGGATTCTTTGCAGCCACAAGTTTTTTCTTCACAGAAGATTCCCTTACGTGTGTCGACAGAAAGGTAGTTTGCACGTTGTAGTCTGCCATATTCCAGTAATGTTAAAAAAAATTACGTTGATCTTCTACCGAAATTTTTTCATGACATTTCATATGACATTTGCAAACAAATTTAACAAATTCCTTTGGTTTTACAAGTTTTCCTTTCGCCGTATAATGCTGCTTATTGCTATTGGTATTTATCCTCCTTAAACGTCTATCCTATTCTGGAAATTTTCTTTCCCTTCCTCTTCTAGGACGTCTCTCGCTTTTATTCAATGTAGGCTCATTTTCGGACTGGTGCGCTCTTGCCGTCTATCGTTACTGTCTGACAGGCGTTGTCAGGGGCGGGATAAGGCGGTCCAAATCCTGGGAACATCTGCCGTAAAAGTATCTGTAAAACAGGGATTTCTCGGTCACATGTGTGCGGTGTTTCAGACTATCCAGATTCCGGGTAAACTCCGGGTCACCGACGAGACGCACAACTCTCTTCTGAACGGCATCCAGTAGCTTTAGGGTGTGCTCTGGCGTGGCACCCCAGATGTGTGTGCAATATTTTAAGCACGGTCTTATTTGCGCTTTGTAAAGCAAGAGCAACTGCTGCGGTGTATACATTTTTTGTTGCGACATAGCGTACCAAGCTTCTGGGAGGTTGATTTTGCAACGTTAGCAACGTGGTCATGCCAGGACATATTGCTGCTGACCGAGGCCCCCAGTAGTACGATTGAATGAAGATGAAGGGATGGTCGATCCTGCCATGATGATATCATTGCCCGCCGTATGGTAAACGTGGCTGCTTGGATGATTTTTCAATGTGCATTTGCATTCTTTCATCTGAATAAAAGAGACACTCATTCGATTATACTATTCCTTTGTATGTATATATTCGTCAAATATTTCATTTCATACATGGCCCTCCACTCGCTCCGGGGGCGTAATCAAACAAACCTAACCCAAACTAACCCAAGACATTCCCAAATTAGGAAAAACAAACTAAAAAATATTTGCATTTTCGACTGACAAATTTCAATTTTTTTTTATTTCTGGCACGCCTTGAGTTAGTTTGGGTTAGTTTTGTTTGGTTGCGCTCCCGAAGAGAGCGGAGGATCATGCGTGAAGTGGAATATTAAATGTACTTAAATAGTAAACAACACTGTTATCCCCCTTAGGAAAATGTGCAACTTTTGGAAACACTGTGCCAGGCCCCCGGTGTCGGCTACTAAAATTTCATTATTTTCACGTTACAATTTCAACATTTTCACGTTACACCTGGGAAAGTCGTAGTGGAAGTTTGCCCTTCTAGGGCAATTTAGGCTCAAAACGCGGATATTTTTTCGGCTTAAATGTGGCGAATCCTCCGGTTTTTTTGGCTTAAGCTACTCTGTAGGACACCCCTTTTCTAGCGAAAAAAAAAAGAAGAAAATTTGCAAAATCGACACAACCTATATATCATCAGACCCTTAATTTGATGATATCTTTGAAGATTTTTAACCTTTCTTATTGTTGATTATTATACGCGGTTAACTAATTTTTATATATTTCGGATAACTCTCTTAACTGAACTCTCTAAATTAAAATTTTTATTACAAAACAATTCCGAATGTTCATATAGAGCGTTCTGGAACATACTTGCTTCAATATTGCCTGACTTTTAATACAAAAATTGAACGCTAGAGAATTTATATGAATTAGCTACGATAAACCCTTTTTTCCAAATTATGCGACGTCATCAATGACGTAAATACAAAACCTTCGGGAGACGAACTCTACTTATTACTACAACATATTTATGTAATACATACAACAAATATCATAGAATACTATCCTTATTATAAAAATGAGATATTATTATATGACATATTTTGTACTATAAGACTGTAATATAAAAAAACTGTAATTAATTTTAACGTCTTAAACTTATCAATATTATCAATAATAATATGGTAAGAATAACCTCGTGCGCCTATGGGAAGGCAAGATTTTTTAAGTGCTAGTCCTCTACCCCCTTCAGTCGTCGTTAAGGTTCACTCGCTTGGCGCACTATAATCAAATATCTGTCAATTTAATTCCGTGATTTGTTTTAAAAATTGCGAACTTAGTGGTTGTTTAGTAGTTATTTTGAATAATATAAAGTAAAAAATGTCTGATTGCGAGTTTTCTCTGACTCCACCGGAGTGCAGTGAGCAGCGAAAGAAGCGTCATAAAAATTATTGCCAGCTAATCGCGGAAAATTTAGGAAACCGCGTATTTAAGATTTATGGAATGAAAGATGAAAAATGACATGCAGTTCTTTCTCGGAGACGGTGTTATTGGCTTATTTTTCGGAACTGGCACAACAACAAAAGCCCTCAACAGTGTGGTCGACTTATTCAATGATTAAAAGTATGTTACAATCCCAACTAATATTATAAATGTGAATGTGAGTTTGTTTGATTGTTTGTTACGCTTTCTAGTTTTTACCCGCGGCTTCGCTCGCGTTGATTTTTTACAGTTAGTTTTAATCCTATTTTCCACGCGTAAACTACTCAACCGATAATCATGAAGTTTTTTACAGATATTTTCAAGAGTATATTAAAGGAAATAGGACAGTTTTTATCCGCGGCTTCGCTCGCGTTGAGGTACTAAAATAACTGACAAAGATCATTAAAAAGTAAGATATCATGAAATTTTGTACAGATATTTTCAGCTTCTACCCGCGGAATGACATTTAACGCCGTCTGGCATTCCAATAGGTAAATAATAAATACCGGCGCTCAGTTCACTATGCAATTGAGTATAGCATCAGTTTGTTTCGGTTGCACTTTTAAAAATAATAAACTTAATAAATGACAGCTCAATCAACATAAAGCAATTCAAATAAAAAGTAAATTATGATTTTTACTGTTAGTTTTAATCCTATTTTCTCTTTATTTATTTCCATTTTTCTGCCATCTTTAAACAATAGTTAATATGTTTCTATTTTTGAGGTTAGGTGTTTACATTTGTTTATGTTCTTAATTCTCACTTTTCTACCAGGTTTTTCAACGCGGGCGAAGCCTCGGGTAAAAGCTAGTCCAATAATAATGTAGACATTTCAAAATATTTCCAACTAATTACATTTCTGCAACAAATTGGGAAGGTTACACGCCCAAGTAAGCTGCAATTTTTATGAGTATAAAAATTAGTGATAAATAATGCTCCTGATGAAGTTTATTTACTGGCCAAGGTTGTTATTGTATTTGGGATTGCAGGAGCTTGTCGAATTTGTGAAATCAGCCAGGTAACATTAGATTATATTGAAGATGTGGGAACGGAATTGTGAAACTTAAGCAAACAAAAAATAATGTAAACTGGAGATTTGTAGTTACTGAAGGATATATTACATTTTACCGAATGTACATAGCCCTTCGTCCAGTACCAGCAAAGGATCGCCGGCGGTTTTATGCATATCGCAATGGAAAATGTATCAATCAGGTTGTGAGTAAAAATCAGTTTTATAAGGTACCTGAAACAGTAGCTAATTTTCGTCAACTTGAAAATGCTACCTTATATTCAGGTCATTCATTTCGAAGATCGTCTGCTACACTTTTAGTTGAATCTAGGGGAGATTTGATGACACTAAAGAAACATGGCGGTTGGAAGTCATCAGCGGTCGCTGGAGGGATGTTGATGAATCGGTAGCGCACAGAACAGAAATAGCTAATAAGGTGTTTAGAACGTGTGGCAGTGCTGAAATAACACCCGATTTGCGACTAGATACATCAACAGCAGTTGTGTCCATGGCAGAAAAAACGTAATTTCAACACAAGAAAATTCGACTATTTTACCGAATAGTTCAAGGAACATGTCATTCACGCGTTGCACATTTAATAATTGTACTTTTGATATAAAGGAAATGTAACTTTATTATAATAAAATATTCTAACATTAAATATCTACCTTTACTTATGTATATATATGTATGTATATCCGGGAAAAAAGTACTCACTTTTTCCAGGGGAAAATAGTAATTTCATGAAAAGTGACATTTTGTCACCTGACAACAGAAATAAAATGTCAAACGTTTTTCCCGTCACAGAAAAGAAATGTTTAAGTCATTTGAACCCCATGACATTTTTTTTTACCCAATAAATGTACCGCCAATAATACAAACTCTGCTTACATAAACTTCTCAAAGCTATTTATAATTATGGGCCTCTCCTATTGGCTGATCCGCATGGCCCATCGCACGCTTCTCTCGCTACGGGACTCAAGAAAAGAAAACTGACCAGGTGCTAACCCAAACTAACCTAAGACATACCCAAAATCAAGAAAAAAACTGTTTGGAAACATAATCTTAAAAAAATAATAAAAAGAAGCAACGGGGTGAGACCCAACCATCTAAACCTCTCGACCACGAGAGCTCTGGCGACAGACTGATTGCATCACGAAGACATATTCTAATACGAGATGGATCGACCAATAGGAGAAGCCGATTTTTACATAGTCGTCTACGCCTGTAAAGGATCTTAAGAGGCTAATTATGGGATCAGGAAGTTTGAAACTTTCGCGAATATCACGACGACACACACTTTTTCCGCACTTTGTTACTTTTGGCGTTGGTCGACTCTTCAAAATTTGCCGCTTTTCCACTTCAGATCGTCGGCGTCGCGTCGTGGAAAAAATCATAGAGGAAAAAACGTGAAAGTTTTTTTCTTCAAACGTCAGTAAATCCGTCATTACTCGACTGTGTAGGCGGCCGTGAAATTTCATTTTTCCTCCGCCGGAGCTTTACTTTTCACTTTTCCGCCGGCGGAGGTAAAAGTGTTACCATAGCAACATAGATACAAACAAACAACAAAGCAAGCGTCAATAACTCAAGAATTATTAAACTAAAATTTGTATCAATTTGTGCACTGCATTTCTAAAAATCACTAATTTAGGAACAAATTGGTTATTAACTTAATCGAACTTACTCAATAACTGCTTATCAATACGGAATTAAAACGCAATCGGAGACGCAATTTTAAAAAAATAATTATTGTTGACAGTGTCCACTGACAGCTTTATGTTACATTACTATAGCAACGACCTGTGCCTATTCACCGATACCGGTCTAAGCCGCCTTGCAAACCAACTTATCTTTGATAATAATCATTATTATTACTATTAAAAAGAGAAATTTTTGCATTAATTTGTCGACATTTGAAGAAAAAACAGCATATTTTATGTGGAGGAAAAGTTACTTTTCATGGCTTGCTTTCTATTACCAGCCTCACTCCGTTCGGCTGTTAAACACGAGCGCGCCATGAAAAGTATCACTTTTCCTCCATATAAAATAATATACTATTTTCTCTCTGGAAAGGGGTTTCAAGCAAAGACAAAACGATATTGTGAAAATTATTCATTTCAACCCGAGTTTTAACCTAGCTTTCTCTGTCTTCCTGTTACGGGTGGAAATTCTTTTTATATATAGAACTCATTATAGTTAGGTATATTGCTTGGATAACCATCTCTACTATTTCTCGATAAAGCCGAACCTGACTTATTTCATTTTATGACAGCAGCAGGTAAATTGTTATTTATGGTATTTAGATTAATGACAATCGGACAATTTTCACGTGTAACAGAATTTTCTGTTTATTAAACTAGAAGGATGGGGAAAACAGGAGAATAGGTTGCTGCTGATTTACGTAGACAATTGTTCCTTGAGTGGCCAAAAAGTTTTCCTGGAACAAGGAAACGGGTCCCTGAGAGTATTTTTCATTTCGAGATGAAATAGGTTGTATACTGATTCAAACTTTCGAGAGTCGAGCGAGGTTGTTACAGTAGAAATTATTTAATTCTTCCAAGGACCTTAATGGCGATTATTCCATACTTCCTATAAGCTATCCAGGAAGGTTTTGGTGAACCCCAGTTATGGGTAAGTTGTATTAAGTTGTTGGTGAATGTAAAATTCCAATTACTTTCTGGCGCCGAGTTCTGCATTCGTTTAATGTTGATATTTCATATTAAGTGGTTTTGATGGATTAATTTCAGTTTTAGGGTTCTAGTTTCGGATTCCTCGTAGGGTAATATAGAACCTTTTGGAACCTTACAAACCAGGCTACTCCTTAGTTTTTTTTTTTAAGACAGCAGATTATATCGGATGTCAGATTAAGAACCATTTTCTAGCCGTTGGTTAACAGCGACAAGTTCTCGGATAGTTTTTAGAAGTCGGATGAATGATATGGAAATTCTTTCTCTGGTTTTCGAGACGACCAGGAGCACAGATAAGTGATTTGATAGAATTTGAGCATTGCCGTAAAGACTATTAATAATTATTAAATTTCAGTAACATAATAAGTATTTTTAACAGCTTGTATAATTACCATAGTATTTATTTTCGAATATCTGAAACACTAGGGTTTAGATAGTAACCATTTGTGAAGTGTAGCTACGCCGGCATAGTTCCATTAGTTTACTCTCTCGGGTATTAGATTTTTGAATATTTTCTAGTGCATTTTATATCCGAAAAAATTATTTATTTTTCTTTTCTTGTTTGGCGATAATATCAGAATCGTAACATAGAGTTTTAAGGATTTGGCTTTTGTTAGGATCTTGCTACTTGGGCTTACGGAGAGACTATTCTATCCGAGTTGAATTAATATAGAATAGTTTGTGTAGTAACGTCCGGTAGAGTTATCGCCGTCTAGGTTGCAGGGTTCGGGCAGAGTGATACGTTGGGGTTAACGTTCTAAATTAAAATTTTATATGACACACTTTTAAATCCCAATCTAGACTGTCAATTTGACAAGAGGGTGTGTTTAGTTAATCAGTAGTCTGTGACATTACGAAATATCACTGCAGGGTAGCTGATTCTCTCGTCTTAGGGAAATATTTTATAAGGCTAGAGGAGCATACTTTTTTTTAAATAAAAGTATTGGCCTCATTTTTGATGGTATTTTATTTGGACGTAGAATACGACAGGTAATTATTTTCATATACGATACTGGAGTTTGAACTTCATTTCATTTTATTTCCAAGTTTTTATTTAACAGTATCCGTAACAATAACGATAGGGCTTTGCCAACAAAACTAAACTTGGTGGCGTCCAACTTCGACTTTGACTTTAACCTATCTTGATTTATTTTCATACCCTCGTACACCATTTGGAACTTGTTTAGTGGAGAAAGATAAACATGGGCCAACCTGATCTGAGCTAGTGTAGGTGGTTTTGAGACGGTGCTAGAAGAATAAATTTGGTATAGTCCTGGGTAAGTGCTGACTGATAAGAAGCCTAGTGGTGTCCATACATTAGAGTATTTTACCCGATTGTAATATTCTTATCTCTTAATTTTTAAATTTGATTACAAATTCTCGTCCAGCGCCATCTGCTGAGAATAATATTTCATATTAGATATGGCGTCCAACTTTAGAACAGAACTTAAATTATTACAAATTGGCGCCCAACGGATTTTTTCTCAACAAGTTTTTTACTCTAATTTGATCTTACAAATCTAATTACTTGTAATCATTTTCGTACAGGATTAATATTTGATATCGGAATTTGTCATTGTAGGTTATTCACTGGATTTGACTTGTAATATATATCGTTTTCTGTGTTCACATAGATTAAAGGGTTTGGAAGTTTAGTTGAAAGTATTGATTTGTGATTGATCCTAAGTAGGAATATTTTCTTTAATTTATATTACAGTTATTAAATTATTAATTTAAAATGTTTAAACTTAATATTGATCAATTGTTAAAGGATGAGCTGGAAAATGAAGTAGAGATTAGAGGTATAGATCAAAGTGGTACGGTTGATTCTTTGAGGAAATGTTTACGTTCATTTTTATTATTAGAGAAATCTAGTAAGATAGTTCAGGGCTTAATAACACTGGATAATGATGAGGAAGTTAATCGACTTTTCCAGTTCTACCACAGACCTATATAGCTACGCAACAGATGCCTACTCCGGTATTAAAAGTGTCGCTCGCCAATAATGCAATAAACTTAAATATTTTCCTATTTAGACGCGTTTTGCCCCTCCGTGTTGCCAAGTCGCGAACTGTAGTTTAACTTTCATATCACATTATGGTATCACTCATTTTCTTGGCAAGCGTATGTTATATTATGTCAAATTAAAGTTCATTATCAGATTCAGTGAATGGTGTGCTTGAACATGGACTAAAACTCACCTTAAATATCGGTGTAAAAGGTCATTACAAATTTTGTTAACTTATACTGTAATATTTCATATTTGTATTAAGTAATACCTAATATTATCACGCAGGTTTATGTTTCGAAGATCAAAGGAATTTTTGAAATGTTTATCGACATGTCAAAGTACCATTTAATTTTGTTTTAAACTCTACTATCAATATTATAAATTGTTCCTTTAAATTGCCAGTTCGTTAATAAACTATCATACTTAATAAAAAATGTAAATATCGTATTTTTCTAAAAAAATTGTTTATGTCAATTTGATAAATAAATATTAATAATAAAACTCGATGATTTGAGCGGGTCAAAAAGTCAGAAATATTGTTCGACGTGATAACTTGGCAGCACCAACTCGTTCCTAGACTACTGGTTCACCCGCTCGCGAAAGCCGGTGAACATTTTTGGCCCCGCGTAAAAAGCATTGGAAGAGGTATCTGTTGAGTAGCTATATAGATCTGTGGTTCTACTAAACAAATATCAAAAATAGATTCCAAATTTGCACTTTTGGTAAGTAGGATAAATAGAATTTCAGATAAAATTACCGAAAGATCAGATCTATTACTCAAGTTAACTTCTTTGGTAATTGATTGAATCTAAGCTGGTTTCTTCAAAAACCGCGTTAGACCCTACTTCAAGACCTGAATTTAGTGAATTTGATGATGGATAAATAGTAAATAATAATAATTTGTCAAATATGTTATTGTAATTTAAGAAGTGTGAAGCAGAATGAAACGAAAACTAAATCAGAGAGCAATAATTTCAAAATTTCGAAGAATTGGCGATTGCAGTTAGGGAGGAATGGAAATCCATTCCTCACGTGTCTAATACAAACATGGTAGACAGTACGCCGAGGGTAGTAGAACTGCTGCGAGGACCTACTTGATACTAAATTATTAGTTAATATTGTTTAACTATATTTTTCAACATTTAGGTAACTGGAAGCTGTTTTGTTTTATGGCTTGATTATATGTTTCGTGCCGTTCTATTGAAGTTAAAAATTTATTTAAATTAAAATAGTAATAATTTTAAAAAATGCAGAATTTTAGGAAATGCCCAGTAACTTTTTTCCTAACAAAAAATGGAATTACTATTGCAACAGGTGCAGACAATTAAAATTTCACATGTTTACATTGTATTCTTGCACACCCTGTATAGCACTGAAAAATAACTTCGTATTGAAGGTCACATCTAGCCATTGACACAAGAAATAATGGATTTTCAGAATCTTCTTCATTTTTAAAAATCGGCTAGTTTCCTACAAATGACAATAAGATTAGCTGTATCGACTAATTCCGCGAGCAGTTTATATATAGATGTCCACAACTTCAAAGGGCCGCATCATTCATTCATATGAATGCTCTGCGGCTTATCTGCATAGTCATGATTTCGGCTTTTAACTGGTTTATTTAACAGGTCGTTTAACATTACTTGTAACTCTTGATAGTTGTTCTTGGAGATGATAATATTATGCACAAATCTTATGCTTTTTCTGCCTAGTTGAGGGATCTAAAAACATTCTCTAGGACGGTTATTATTGGTGATATTGTGTCTTGTCTCACTCCTCTTTTGATTATATATGTTGTCAAATACTTGCATGGACATTTTGGCATAGTTTATCAAGGGTTAAGTACTGCCCATATTCTACGTAATATATATTATTAATTTTCAAGTTCTTGTTATATATACAGCGCAGATGCTGAATCACGGTCTGAAATCTGCTCGTTCACAATTTTCAAAATCCAATTCTTAGATACCTACAAGTGCAGTTATCGAGATTAGTAATGTCGTTCATCTTTTGTATTAAAATTACTTACGCATTATATCAAACTTCTGTTTTGGAACAAATTCAAGCCTTTTCTATCCGGTCTGTTACAATATGAGCTATATTATTTTTCATTTGCTTCACATTTGTATTTTGAATTCATGCCTTATTAGATCGGACATTTCCTTCGACCCATCGGTACACACTATTTTTTGACTTAGCAGCTCTTGGTCTTCGTTTCGAAGGATTTGTGCAACATATAATTTAGTGTAGTAATTTTTAATTTAATATTGCTGATATTCCATCATACCATTTCTATTTTTGTACCTATTTGAGATGGTTTAGTTCGAAGCCAGGAGAATATATATCCATATAAATGATAATTTTCAACCAAAAATGTATTACCTTCATTTATT
>MU183171.1:191241-220292 GCA_016904865.1 Pissodes strobi
CTGGCAATCTGGACAACCTTTTATGTATTTCTCAATATCTTTAAGCATTCCTGTCCAGAAAAATCTGTTTTTTATTTTGTCCAGCGTTTTTGTAAGTCCTAAATGACCGCAGGTGGGTGACGCGTGTAACTCCCACATTATCTCTTCTCTCATACTTTTAGGTACTACCAGGAGGTTTTGTAGGCCTTTTGAGCTAGAGTTTACTTTGTATAGAGAGTTGTCTATTATTCTAAAGTTTTTTCATCTGCGTCGGGTTGCTATATTTATATTGCCATCATCTGGGCTTAGTATGGCTTGCTTGAGTTGCTTAATTTCTGGATCTTTTTCCTGTAACTCGTTTAACTGTTCCGTTTTAAGGGCGAATGTTGGTAGTTCATCCAGATCGTTTTCGTTTTGTTGTTCTGCTGGAAATACTGGATTTCGAGACATACAATCGGCGTCTTTGTGTGCTTTGCCGTTCTTGTATTCTACCGTATAATCACTATAATCGTACTCTGCTAATTTCAGTGCCCACCTGGCTAAACGTCGATTGCTCTCTTTTATTGAGTGCAACCAGCAGAGTGCATGGTGGTCAGAGACGATTTTTATTGGTTGTCCATATATCAGATGCCTTAAGTATCCTATTGACCAAACCACACCTAATAACTCTAGCTCACTTATAGAATAATTTTTCTCGTAATTTGATAAACTTCGGCTTATGTAAGCCACTGGATGTGCCGTTTTAGTTTCATCTTCTTGCAGTAGAATGACCCCAATTCCGTTCGTTGATGCGTCAGTTCGTAGGATCGTTCCTTTTTCTGGATTAAAGTGATGTAGTACTGGAGCTGATATAAGTTTATCTTTTAAGTTTTGGAATGCTTCCTCATGCTGTGATCCCCATATGAATTTTGTTGCCTTTCTTGTTAACTCGTGTAGAGGACGTGCGATTGTAGAAAAATATTTTGTATACATTTTCTATAGAAATTACATAATCCTAAGAAGCTTTGCACGTCCTTAACTTTTTTGGGTTTTGGGAAATTTTTAACACAGATTATTTTGTCATCATCTGGGAGAATGCCCTCCTCGCTGACTTTAAATCCCAGAATTCGTATTTGTTTTTTGAGGTACTCACACTTTTTTGGTTTCAATGTTAGGTTGGCTTATCGCAGCCGTTCAAACACTTTTCTGAGTTTTTCTATATGTTCTTCTACTGTGCGTGAAAAAATAATAATGTCATCTAGATAAATTAACACTTCCTTCCATTTCATGTCCCAAAATACCTTATCTGCCAGTTCTTGGAACGTGGCCGGAGCGTTGCATAAACCAAAACTTAGTACATTGAATTCATATGAGCCGTGCCCTTGTGCCACAAATGCCGTGTATTGTTTAGATTCCTCTTCTATTGGGACTTGCCAATATCCTGAGAACATATCCAGGGTGCTGAAGTATTTCGCATCTCCTAAATATGTTAGAATATCATCTATTTGCGGTAGAGGCCAGTTTGATTTCTTTGTGCATTGTTTAATTTTCCTATAATCGCAACAGAACCTTGTTTTTCCATCCTTTTTCTTGACTAATACTACAGGGCTCGCCCAGGGGAATGGCATGGTCGTATGACGTCGCTTTCTAGCATTTCGTTTATCTGTTCATCAATGCTTTTTCTTTCTTTTTGCGACACTCGGTATGGTCGGCTTTTTATTGACTTCGCGTCTCCAATGTCTATGATGTGTTTTGTTATGTTAGTTCTTCCCATGTATTTTGCTGTTTTTGCAAATACGTCGTTATATTCTGACAATAGGTCCTCTAAAGCCTTTTTTGTCTCTTTATGGGATATGTTTTGTAAGTTATGATCTTGCAAGGTTACTATTTCATCATTTTCCTTAAGGTTTAATCTTAAAGTAGGTTCCATGTTGGGCTCTGTCGCTTCAAATAATGCCAAGGTTGATCCTTTATATAATTTTACTGGTTCATTTGATCTTGCACCTACCTTTATAAAAAAATTTTCGCCATCTGTATACATATGTGATTGAATGGTTAATCGTTTCGATGCAAGCCAGTCTGATTGTATCTGCAACTCCAGGCTGTTGATCCCTCTTTTAATTGACCCATCGCTTGTATTTCCAGTGTTTCCACTTTGTCTTTCTGTATGACGTAATCTTTTGCTAACCCTAATTTGCAACATTTGGCGTTATATTCTACATTTATGTTTAAAATTGGTTCCGAGTCATCTGTGACATATTCGTTTCGCAATCCTGGCTTGCATATTAGAACTTTTATCTGGCCTTTCTTAAAAATGTCATAGATCATTTTCTTTAATAAATCCCATTCTGAAGAATCTAATTTCCATCCTTTACGTGTTATTGCAAGTGTTTTTATATGTTTCATGTTTAATTGTTTATATAGTTTGGATAAACTGTCATATAGTTTCTCAAGTTTTGGCTTTTCTTTATATATATTTCTGATGTTTAAAAAAAATGCTGTTTTATCCTTATTTTGTATCACTGTTGTGCTGACTAATTTGGCTTTCGGTCTATTTTGTATCTTTGGGAATACCTTTTTAAGTTGTTTTTGCACTGTTCTGTGTGTTACAAAGGCTGTTGTTGTGCCATAGACTAAGGCTATATTTTTTGGTAAGTTATAGATATCTTGTTCTTGTTCTGTTATGATATGTTCTATTTTGTTTTGTTCTATCAGGTCATGTGCTGTCATGAATGCTTGAAATTTATTGAAGGAACTGTTATATACGTCAGGACTGATTGTTATGTCAGTCTTTATTTCTCGTATTTTTTTGTAGGTATTCCTGCTTCTCTGATCATGCCAGATATTTGATTTTTTATTCCTGATTCCTGTTGTAGTGGAATTTTATATTTGTTATTTAAAATTAATGCTTTTTCTTTTATATCGATTAATGCCTGGTTTTTTACTAAGAAGTCCATTCCTAAGATAACTGGATATGGAGCTGCTGATATTATTTTTGCCAATATGTTGCCTTTAAATGTCTGGCTACCTTGTATTTGTATTGGAGTGTTTATTTCCCCTAATACTGGTATTTTGTGGCTTCCTGCCTTTAGTAAAATGGTATTACTGTTTTTATGTTTAATTTTTGGTGCCCACTTTTCTTGTATTATATTATTTTGTGACCCTGTGTCAATTATTGCTTTTACTGGTTTATTATTTAAGACAATTGTGATGCTTAATACTCCTGACCTGTCGTTTCTCCCCGTGATCCAGGTGACTGGGGTTACTTCTGCCACCTGCCCCCGTTTGGGTACCCTTGACTCTTGCATGTTGCAGCAAAGTGTCCTGCTTTTCCACAGGTATAGCATATGGGGTTGTTATTGGCATTTCTTTGCCTATTTTGATATGAGTATTGTTGTTTATTGTTTTTATTCTGGTTCTGTTGCTGATATCCTTGGTAGTAGTTTTGTGGTATTGTATTGGTTGCGAATGGAGGTCTGAATGTGTTTCTTGGTTGGAAGAGTGGTTGTCTGAATGTGGCTTGTTGTTGTCCGAATGGTGGCCTACTTCTGCCATGTTGCTGAAAAAATACCGGTCTCTAGGTGTTTTGAGGCTGATAGAATTGTGGTCTTTGCGGTCTTGGTTGTATATCCGTATGCTCGACCTTTTTTGGCGCCTTATCAATGGTTCTGGAAATTTCTTTCATCTCCTCCCATGTTCCCGGGTGATAATTTGGCGCATTAGTTAGCCAGTAGTAGTGATATTTGTTCTCCTCTGTTAACCCTTCATTGAATATGTGTGTAAACTCTTCCATATCCAACTGTGTTTTATAGTCGTGGTACAGTACACGAAGTTCGTATATGTAGTTTACGACAGTCTCATTTGGGCTTCGTTTCCGCTGTTCTAACCTTTTTTTTAACGTATTCTCATAGCTTTTATCTTCAAACTCTTTTTTGAAGTCTTCGCACAGCTCGTTCCAGTCTTTGTTAGGGTTCTTTGAAGTGTATTCATAGAACCAAAGATTTGCTGCGCCATCTAGGAATGTTCCCAGGTATGCTATTTTTAAGCCCTCGTCCCAACCGTTTGCTATAGCTGTCCTTTCGTATCCTCTCAGGAACTCGCTAGCTCTATTTTGACAAGGATTAAATGTAGGCGGGTTTATAAATTGCGGTAAGCTTGCTTTCTTTGCCGTCGCCATTGCGTCTAGAATTGTGCTGTTTGCCATCTTTCTTTCTATATTTCCTAAAATAGATTGTGGTGATGTACGCCGGCTTTCGTTATCTGTACTCTCTTCACTGTCGTTACTTTCCTCTTTCCTCAATTTGCAGTCCTCCTCTTGGCTGATTTTTGTGCTATTTGAAATTCCTACCGTAGATGGCCTTAAATCTATTAAGGTAGAATCTATCTGGATTTTTGTGATTGTTTCCAAGTTTGGTAGGGGTGATGTCGGCGGAGTCCTCTGCAGACTTAGCCTTGTTGGCTGGAATATTGATCTTTCTTCTATCGGTGTATTATCACTGGGTATCCTGTTTCGTAGTGGGTATGGGTTTTTAGCCATTTGTTATTTTGCCTTACTGAGACATATTGTTTCCTGAGATAGCTTTTTTTTCTTTCCTATTCCATATACTTATATATATTTATCTTTTCTAGATATGAACGTATATCCTTATACCTTCGCCAAAAATTAGCAGGTTTTAAAAACGTAGCTAACAACTTTTTCGTTTGGTTCAGGTATGAACCTAGATCCCTAGATGGCGCCTCTGTCTTCCTTGACGTAGATGGCTTGAGTTCACCAGCTTGCAGCTTTGAACGACTGCTGCCAGAGGGCGATGTGTATACAGCAATGGACGTAGCTTGAACGCGCGTAATTTAAAAATTGTAAATAAAATTTTTGAATTATGTTAGTTTTATTGACCAATAATAAGATTTAACCGCGCGAAATAATACTGGCGCGTGTTTTGAATTTTTTAATTATAATTTAATTGTTTTTTCTCTCTAACAACACCCCCACCACTCATTTTTGCCCGGCGCCTCCACCACGTGTCACGAGTAGTTTAGGGGGTAGCGCGTTTATTTAAAGAATAACTTCTCAGAGAAGAGCCTCGTCGCGATTAGTACAATGACGGGGTCTCAATGCTTCCTTTAATCTACCACTGGATGTTCTACTCGTGAGGACACGCCTTGTTTAGCGTGCCGGGGGGTAACTGAGGTAGACCGGGATCGCGTTACGTGGGGTAAGAAGAGATGATAAAGTAAGCACGTTTAGTTTATAACAATAACAATGTATTAACGATAAAACGTTAACAATAATTAATGGTCAGAAAAAATTAGATTCTATTATACCCGATTACTACAGTGCGCATATTTTCTCGATTTGAGGTACTGTTTATAGGTCTTTGTTTACTGTCTTATAATTTATAGTTTGCCTTTAATGTTTATATATCGTTCAAGTTCAAACTTGCGACAGGGTGATATTTGTTTAGTAGCTTATGCATTTTAGTAGATTACAATATATATATATATATATATATATACTCGGCGAGAATTAACTTGATATAAATCATAAAACGATTTCATATAATTTACAAATTGCAAAATAGCATTTAGTATTACTCTTAAATTTACTATAACCTTAGAATCAATACAATCCGTTTCGGATAAATTCAATAAAATCTCAATTTTAGATAGGTTTTAAAATGTCTTTTATAAACTCAGCAATATCTAAAAGTGATTTTATGTTTCGATGGAGTGGGATCCGGAGTTTACGGATCTAGGTATCGAATCTCTGCATAGGAAACACTTCCACAATCTTTCATGCAGAACTAAATGCTATCAATATAGCCATTACCCTAAGAGGTGCAAAGATCTATGTGTTATCAGATATTTAAGCATCCTTAAAAGCGCTAGCATCTAGCAGAATCAACTCCCGGCTAGTGTGGGATTGTCGGATGGCTAGAGATCAACTGGCAAAAAGAAACAGATGCACCCTAATGTGGGTACCAGGGCACGAGAATGTGGAAGGCAACGAAGCCGCTGATCAGCTCGCTTGGAATGGTACGCATACTGCCTTTTGCGGTCCTGGAACATTCTGTGGCATCACTAGAAGACACGTAATGAATGAACTCAGAAATTGGGATAACGGCGGAAAGAGACACATTGGGCCAATGCACCTTGGCAGAGATAGGCCAGAAGACTGATCTCTCACTCGTCTAACTACGCAATAAAGCTTCTCCTGCTTATCACTTTTGACTCAATACAGGTCGATCACCCCAATTCAAAAATAATCGTTTTGGGAGACTTCAATGCCCACAACACCAAGTTGCGCAAACACCACAACAAGACCGACAACGAAAGTAGAGAAGCTGAAGCATTTGTCATCAGCTGCAGGCTTGCTCAACTTGAAGACAAACCAACTCGAATCTCAGAGAGGGGCAAATTCGCCGCCCTCCTGGATCTTTTTCTAACCACCAAACCTGATCAGAACACAATTACAATTGGTCCACAGTTGGCTTACTTCCAACCACAAACTTACTACAACGGTTTATGAATTACCATTTCTACAGAATGATCCACCATTGCCTCGCAAAATCTGGCATTACAATTCTGCAAACTGGGGCGATCTAAGGGAGTTCTACCTAGATTTTCCTTGCCTCGACGTGTGCTTTGGCTCTGACGGTCCGTCGGTCTGTTGCGAAGAGATTACGCAAGTAATCTCCTCAGGAATGGGATGTATCCAAATTCCATCAAACTACAGTCAAAAGGAAAGCCCTGGTTCGACAAGAGATGCGAAAGAGCTGTATGCATAGAAACAGCAAGCCTAGAAATACTGGCAGCAAAATCAGACCGCTGAAAATAGTAATTATTTTGTCGAAGCGAGAAGCAAATGCAAACGTGTGATCAACGAAACTAAGGACAAACTCAATCAATAGATCAGGAAAAATCTTTCGCAATGCCTCAGTGGCTCCAGGAATATCTGGTCGATAGCAAAGGTAGTAAGTCATAACTTTACAAAAACGTCCTTCCCACCTTTAACAGACCAACATGGCATCACGGCGACTACAGCCAAGGAAAAAGCAAACATGCTCGCCAAAATGTTCTCATCGCACTCTACCCTAGACGTTTCCCAAGGCAAGGCTCTCCCCACCATATCGAACATCAACACTACCATGGCAAAAGTCAAGTTTCATCACCGTGATATTCGTAAAATCCTTAAAGAACTAGATACGTAAAAGGCATGAGTACCAGTCGGAATACCCGCCCTCGTGTTAAAAATCTGCACCCACGAATTAAGACCCGTTTTTTCCAGGCCTCT
Source organism: Pissodes strobi (assembly GCA_016904865.1). Classification (NCBI taxonomy): domain Eukaryota; kingdom Metazoa; phylum Arthropoda; class Insecta; order Coleoptera; family Curculionidae; genus Pissodes; species Pissodes strobi. The sequence goes on from MU183171.1 coordinate 198,491, forward strand.
TCCTCTGTCTTACAGAAAAAGCCTGCTGCTCGAAACGAATAATTCTGCTTACTGTTTTGTCTCCCACTTTAGATCAGAGAAACCTTTACCAGCGACTGAGACATATCACCGCAAACAGGAGCAGATTACAGCAATTAATCAAGACCTGGAGAAAGTTCAAACTTGAGGAGACAGAAATTTGGTCCAGTTCAATGCAGCAAAGACCCAAGCAGCCACGTTTACCAATAGGGCCAATACGGCGGGCCCTGACATCATTACGGCATGATCGACAATTCCTGCATTCTCGTCAATCGGACTGCTGGGTGTCTCGGTCAACAACAATATGTCCTGGCATGACCACGTTGCTAACATCGCAAAATCAGCCTCCCAGAAGCATGGTGCGCTATTTCGCAACAAAAAACTGTATACATTGCAGCAGTTGCTCTTGCTCCATAAAGCGCAAATAAGACCGTGCTTAGAATATTCTAATTGCTAACACATCTGGGATGCCGCACCAAAGCGCACCCCTAAAGCTACTGGATTCCGTTCAGAAGAGAGCTGTGTGTCTCGTCGGCGACCTGTAGTTGACCCGGAATCTGGATATAGTCTGGAACACCGCAGCCATGAGGTCGAGGTGTCCCTGTTTTACAGATACTTTAATGGCAGATGTTCCCAGGATTTGGCCCGCCTCATCCCGCCCCTGGCAACGTCTGTCAGACAGTTACGACAGACGGCAAGAGCGCACCAGTTCGTCGTACAGCTCGAAACACCTAGAACATCGCTTTACAAGAACTGCTTTGTCTGGCGCACTGCATCACTCTGGAAGTCACTCCCAGGACATCTGTTTCCCCCTAATTACAACCTATAACTATTCAAGAACCGTGATAATCAACATATTTGCACACACACCGCTCGTCGATCGCCATAAGATCTCCCTTTAGTGTGTGTGCCACTGCCATAAAAAAATGCTGCAAATGATTTGAGAAAAAACGAACTAGAAATGTGTGTATATCTAATTTTATATATCTAAATGTCCGAGAAATTCTGAGCATATCAATTTAGAATTAAATTATATATTTAATACTAACTTCCTGTTTATCAAGAAATACTCGAAACCGAGATATCGCGTTTTCATTGGTATAGAATCTCGACAGCATATGACGAAATGCTAGCATCACTAACAAATTTAATTAACCATTAATCGTTAATCCATTCTAATTTTCTAAGATTTCATAGAACATCCCGCAGCATTTGGCTAAGCAAACATTTGAAGGAATACAGAATACTGGGGCTAACTTTACGGACCTAATAAACGTTAATAAAAGTAGAACTGAAATCCTCAGATTTTAATATAAATATTTTATTTTCAGAAGAATTAAAGATATCTTTATCCAAAATCGTACATCATGAGGAATCTAAATCTAATAGCAGCAATTTATTTTGCTCTACATTGATCATATAAGGGTCTAAAGTGATCCGCTAAATTAAATACTGTCTTAAATGTCATTATGATATTAATAGATATGTGGTAGTCAAAATACTAATTAATTTAGTAGTTACTAATCGGAGTTGAAAGTAGCGGCTCTAAGTGCGTTTACAGTTAATTTTTTTTTTCGATCGACCTTGTAACGAGCTCATGAAGATTATTTTAATACTCTTTATAAATTATTTGTATTATTTGTGCATTGCAGATGCATAAGTGCATATCAAAAATGAATATATCATTTTAGCTTAGGTATCCGATCAATAGTTTGTTAAATATTCCCCGTATTTTCTGAAAAAATAAGACAAGTTTGTCTTAAATTTGTATAAGTATCTGAAATAAAGTTTAAGACTAGACATATTTTTGTCTTTGGTGTCGACCATATTAGCTTTGGCTTATCCTTCAAAAATATATCAAATATTATTTCCATAGTAATTTCTATAAAAGCCTACGATAATAATTATTGTATTACGTTTATCAATATGATTATAGAGACTGAGACTGGATTGATGTCGTTAAATATGCAACGCAAATATAACTTGACAAATTTAATAAAAGTTTAGGACACGTCTAATACAGCTGAAACACATTCCATTACAAAACAAAAATCCGCAGAGAAAGGAAATAATAGCAAATAAAAGCGTACATAGGGCAGCAAACCTCGCCTAGATGTGCAATATCCACTCGCTGGTTCATATGCGGAAGGAGGACGCACCTCAAATGCGTTTCTCAGTTTGTAAAGACACCACCTACGTCTAGCGGAATGCGACGGGATAGTCCGGGAAAATCAGCTATTCACATTGGATTTCTAGAAATCACATTCCTTTGCTATTGAAATTAGGAAGAAAATGCTTAGAAATAATTTTAGAAATGTTGGTACACAAAATTTGGCAATTATTACTTTGAAAATGCCGTTTAAGTTGTACAACTAAAACTAGAGAGAAATAAGACTGACATAGCCTTAAAAGTCAATGTGTAGTGTTACTCTTATTAAACTGAGGAATAATATTATAATTGTCAAAATTATAACAAAATTGATTAATAGAAAAACCTCATTTTGTACTGGATATTACTTGGTTTATTTCAGGAAATGCCGGAAGTGACTCCATTACTGTGATAAATACCCAAAGTTAAGAAAAACCACTCTACGGAAGAAAACAAAAAATATTCATTTGTTTGTTCAGAATAATTACAATGTGCCTGCTATGTGACAATATTATGCTTGTGACTTGCCACAAAGCCTAGGATCAATTAACTTTCCGATTCACTACGCTAAAAACTAAAACACCGATCATGAAAAAATCAAACGTTGTTTACTCGATTTCATACGCTGATTATCCGAAAAAATACATTGGAATGACCAGTCAACTCCTTAAAAATAGATTAAACGGTCACAAGTATACCAGGAATGCGTCAACAGCATTACACAAACATGAACATGACACGAAACACACCTTCAACTATGGGGATACGAAAATACTCAACAAAGATCGTAATTATCGTAAACTCGCCGTTAAGGAAGTTATTGAAATAAGAAAAGATGTAAATGCAGTTAACGATAGAACAGATAGATATAGGAGATCTAAGTCTAATTTATAACAATCTCCTTAATAAACCATAATATAACTATATTTTTAAAAATATCACACTTTTGCAAATCAATCCGGCAATAATCATCATGCATCATGTAAAAAATTTTAATATGTTTTGGAAAAAAACTTACAATTCCTTTTTCGTTTATTTGTCTATATAAATAATATCAAATATCGAAATGATATATACTGTTTAAGTGGGTGAAATGAGATTTGCTTCAAGGTGCGTATTTTACATTTTCAATTATATTGTCTGTACCAGTGCGAGTAATGTTTTCAGTTTGTCTATTTTGTTGTTTGATGTCTTTTTTATATACAATATTATATTTTAGGCAAATAAAAATACATTTTTGAAAATGCCCAGAATAATGGGCGAAACGTCAAATAAATAAGGCTAATAATTTTACCATGAACCTCATACCAAGAAATTATAAAAAAATATATATGAAGCACGGTTTAAGAAAATTAACAATATATACAGGGTGTCTTAAATTTCGTGTGCCACTATTGCTATCTCTGAAACGGTAAGCGCTAGGAGGCCGGTTAATTATTACAAAAACTGATCATTGTCGAGACACAGTTTAAATTCGAAATAATTATAGTTTTTTCCGCTCTACAACATGGTGTCTCCAAATTTCACCTCCGGCGTTTCGTGTTCGGGCTACCACCATCAACTTAATTTTCTTAAATATGGACCCTGATTTTTTATTTCAGATTTTAAGAGCATCTGATGTCCCAAAATCAATGACGTAACTCACTTTTTCGGTGTAGTAGCAAATTAGTTACAATTTGGCAATACTGCTCTATGTAGGCTTTTTCCTCAAGCCGTTTATCCACCGGTATGGGGTATTACGCAATTACTCTCACACCAGTCCAACCACTATACTGCCCTCATAAAGAAAAAGGCGGCAAGTGAATTTTTGGACTTTTCTTGTTTTGGGTATTTTTGGGTTCAAAAATATATTTTGAAGTCAGAAAAATGACTTTTGTTGAAAAATTTAAAATTAAGTTAGCAGTAAGTGTGCTACGTAATCCCTTTTCTAAATTAAAAGGCGGTATTCGACAAAATCTCAATAAAAAGGCGGCATTTCGTTAGTTACTTCTTTTTTCTTAGAAATTGTTTAAAATGTATGCATAAATATCACAGCTAAAAGGCGGCAATTGAACATTACTAAGAAAAGAAGCGGCAACGCTTAGTTTGCTCCCACTTTTATTTACTTGAACAGTCAGAACGTAATAAAAATGTAAGTTAAAAAGCCGCATCCTCATATGCCTCATAAAATTTTAATGATTTATATTTAGCTAGTATATTGTTTTTTGCTGATTTTATTACATGTACCTATAATGTAGCTAAATTTTAGATTAATTATTAGAAACTTAAGTCACCAAGTTTAATAATTTGCAATTTCATTCTTTTATATTTAGCTAGTATCTTGTTTTTTTTACTCAGTTTATTACATGTACCTGTAATGTAGCTTAATTTTAAAATATTTATTAGAAACTTAAGCCACCAAGACTAATAATTTTCAATTTTATTGTTTTATATTTAGGGGTCTAAAGTGTATACATTTACCCATTACATCAAATAAAAAAAATCCTTTTTGAGTAATACAACTCATTTAGTCCTGTAAATAAATTTTTCTACTACCGTGCGTAAAATACTAACTTTACGCTCTCTAAGATTAGTAAAATAGGTCTTTTTAATGAGCAGTGCGTAAAATAAGTTTATTTTACGCACTAGTAACGTAGATCTGACATCTTTTTTGACGTTTAGGGCAGTTCGTAAAACAATATTTTTTAGGCATTAGTGCGTAAAATAATTTATTTTACGCACTAGTGCGTAGAGTAATTTAATAATATTATTGTTTTTTCATATATTTTTTGGTAGTAGAAAAAAATTTGTATGCTACTCATGTGTAAAGCACCCTTTTTTTATTCATGGGATTGTTGCATTCGCCTACGACTCATGCGACAAAATTCCCATTCATAAAAAAAGGTTCACTTTATACAATTGAATCGATTATTATTAAAAGGGCACATGTCCAGATTTTCAAACTTTACACCAGACACAAAAAACTCTCTAACTTCTATTCTTACCATTTTTTTTTTATTTTGCAAATGACTGTGACTAGGTCATATCAAAACACACTTATAGACATGTTTTCTAAAACGCACTAGTATTTTTAGACATTTTACAGCTAATTTAGCCTATGGACTTATTATATATATTTATTTGTTATAAATAAAGAAATACGTTAATTTTCATTATGAGTCATTAGACGTGGCTGAAGTTGACCAGGTGATAGAAAGTCATAGAAGTTCTTATATTCTTCGGGGAAGTAAGTATTGGAGTAACTCTTTAATATCACCGTTTTTTTTTCGTTAATGGGATTCACTCCGGGAAAAGATTTTTCTTTTAGCAAAATCCATATTCTGCGCATTGGGTCGAGTTAGTTTAAACGCGGTGTTTATTAAGCCTTTGATAGTATTAAGAGTTATGAGGAGTCCATTGTTCATCTCAAAAAAGGAGTATTCAGAGATTTTGAATAAAGTACGCGTTTTTCCTGACTGCAGTCCGCTGGTGTTGCAAACTTTTTGAGATACTTAGGCCACTACTTATTGAAATCCCAAATTATGTTATTATTGTACAGGGTAATTGATTCATCGATCATGTTCGAATATTGTAGTGGTGTATAGATGCGATCTACTCGTTTTAAACGTCAGCTATTAAATATGATGCCAAGACGTAGTGTGTAAATATGCGCGGGAGTAAAAAGAGTGGAAGAGGGTTCTTAATGTCTTTATTATTAAAGGGGCACAAGTCCGAGACATGAGCCCTTTTAAAAATAAACGATATCTTCCTTCGTCTATAAAATCGTACAGAGTAAAGGAGGATATGTGCCGTTTTAACACCAAATAGGTGTAGGTTTTAAGTAGTAATTGCAATCAATATGTCATTTTTGCCGAAATCTGAACATGTGCCCTTTTAATAATAAACGATTCAATTGTTGCATAAATAACTATTTTGTATAATGTAAATCATATTAGTTTTAATAGAATAGCTGCATAGATACCCAAGAGAAACAGTCTACGAAAAACACTCTTATAAATATTATACTAGCAAAACTATTAAAAACTTACAAATTTATATTTTATTGAGCTTTGTAATAAAAAAAAATTAAATTTTATCATAATGAATGTGCTTGTTTTACAATTAAAAAAAGTTTTTCTTACCATTAGAGACAATGGCGGCACTTCAGAGAAGTCGAACTTAAAAGGCGGTAAGTGAGCTGATTTTTGTTAGTTGCCGTCTTTTTACTTACAAATACGCATGAATTATTACCAAATCTGTTAAATAAGTGAAACATGTTTCGACGTTTTTCTCGAAACCATACTTTTCAGACTTGCCGCCTTTTAATTTAGGACGGCAGTATAGGCGGTGGTCAAAAAAAGCAGATGCTTGCAGAGCTTGGCGAGCTGACTTTCTAAGTTTTAAGGCAATATTGGAAGATTTCTGTGGGGATATGCATGAAAAGACGGCTGTACATATAGTCAATCAGTTTTTTGTGCACAAGAGGATTTTTGCGTTAACACTTTTCTTGCTATAATAGATACCATTGATTTTGATAAACCCCAATGCGGACCTAAGCAAACTAAGAATAGATGCAGAAAATATACAGAAATTTTATCCTGATGATCTTGACATTGATTTTCTAGATGAATGTGTACATTTTCATTATTTTATTAAGAAAATTATTGATTGCCTTTTTAATCCAAAAGAAAAGGTTAAATTAATAAAAATAAAAATATTAAAACAACTTTCCCTAATGTGGACGTTGCGTTTAACATATATTTTATAATCCCTGCTTCTAATGCCAGCAATGAAAGGTCGTTTCCTGTTTTAAAGAGGATTAAAAGTTTTTTGGAAATAAACGAAATGAAAAGAAAATGTCATATCTATCACTGATGTATATTAATTCGGATGTAACTTTAAAAGTAGATTAAATTTTGACGACGTTATCGATAAGTTTACTAGTTCAAAAACTAGGAGAGCAGATATATGCATTTAAAATTGTTCCTGTTTTAAAGAAATGAAATATTGGTTATTAATTTTTTTTGCATTCGTTTTTTTATTTATAAAATAAGTAAAATATATCTTTTTAGTTTTTTCCAAGCCTTTTTAAAATCGCTAACCCAGACTACTAGACTGGGACAGACCATAAAAGGTTCTGGCCTACATGTGAGAAATAATTTAAAGCGTCACTGGAAGGACTCGAAGACTCTGCTTCTACACAAGCTCAAACGTTAACCTCGTCATTTTCACGGTTCTGCTTATTATAGGATTTTTATTAAATTTGCCTTTATTCTGAAAAAGATATCGAGAGAAGGCTTCCTTCTTCAGGAAATTTACGTAGAATAAAACAAAATATTTACTTATATATAAAAATGAATGGCGAATATAAGACATACCTATTAAAATATAATTCGGCAGCTTCAGGTCTGTTTCCATTGTAGGGAGTAAAACAAACGAGCTTATCATTTTTATTCGCTGCAATGGAAACAGACCTGAAGCTGCCGAATTATATTTTAATAGGTTCATTTTTATATATAAGTAAATATTTTGTTTTATTCTACGTAGATTTCCTGAAGAAGGAAGCCTTGTCCCGATATCTTTTTCTGAATAAAGACAAATTTCGTAAATTATGGATGCTATAGTCAACCTCACCTAAAATTCTATAATAAGGAGAACCGTGAAAATGTTTTGAAAAAGTGTTTACCTGTTATTATGAATTATTTTGCCTTTAACGCGATGACTGAAATCAGATATCAAAATTGCGGAATATATTATATTCCGCAATTTTGATATCTGATTTCATTCATCGCGTTAAAGGCAAAATAATTCATAATAACAGGTAAACACTTTTTCAAAACATTTTCACGGTTCTCCTTATTATAGAATTTTAGGTGAGGTTGCATATAGCATCCATAATTTACGAAATTTGTCTTTATTCAGAAAAAGATATCGGGACAAGGCTTCCTTCTTCAGGAAATCTACGTAGAATAAAACAAAATATTTACTTATATATAAAAATGAACCTATTAAAATATAATTCGGCAGCTTCAGGTCTGTTTCCATTGCAGCGAATAAAAATATCTTATCTTATAAAAATAGCTTATCATATATTCCGCAATTTTGATATCTGACTTCAGCTTCAACTTCAGTTAATGGCAAAATAATTCATAATAACAGGTAAGCACTTTTTCAAAACATTTTACAAACAAGCAAACAAGTGGCCCAAATGACATCTTTCATTGTCGAAATTTTTATTTCATTACCGTGGCGACACTGCCTGCAAAAGGATATTTTTTCTTTAAATTTCAAAGTATGGTTTTTTATTACTATGAAGACATACCAACTAGTAAATATTTTTTTGAAAAGCCTATATCAAGCGTCACACATGGACATGATGGTGCTTCCAGGATCAAAATATTCCGGAAGTAAACTCCCCGGCCATTTGGATCTCCGGGTGCTGGGTGGCCCTGGGAGCCCTTCATACCGCATTTCACAGACAGCAAAGATATCGAACTAGTTTAGAATAGATTTCTGCAACATAAGAGGCCTAAATACAAACATAAATTCGGTACACCAACATCTACAAGCAAATAGACCACACATATTAGCCCTTACAGAAACACCAGTATGTTCTACAACAACAACAGTGAACTACCTCTATCCTGGTTACGACTTACATCCCGATTTAGATCTAAGTTCGGAATATGCCTTTTTGTCCGAAGCGACCTTTCATGTCACCGCGAGGAAACACTCGAACCGAAAAACCTTGACGTCTTGTGGTTCAAGTTCACCGCCAAGGGATTAACCAAGTTTATATGTTGTCTCTATCGCCCTCCGAGCGATAGAGCCTACCAAAGCTTTTTCTCAACACTAGCTACCACTTTTGACTCAATACAGGTCGACCAACCCAGTTCAGAAATAATCGTTCTGGGAGACTTCAATGCCCACAACACCAACTGGCTCAAACATCACAACAAGACCGACAACGAACGTAGAGAAGCTGAAGCATTTGCCATCAGCTGCGGGCTTACTCAACTTGTAGACGAACCAACTCGAATCTCAGAGAGGGGCGAATTCGCCGCCCTCCTATATCTTTTTCTGACCACCAATCCTGACCAGTACAAGGTTACAGTTGGTCCGCCATTAGGTACCTCCGACCACAAACTTATTACAACGGTTTGTGAATTGCCACCCATACAGAAGAATCCACCATTGCCTCGCAAAATCTGGCATTACAATTCTGCAAACTGGGACGATCTAAGGCAGTTCTACTTAGATTTTCCTTGGCTCGACGACTGCTTTGCCAGTGACGACCCGTCAGACTGCTGCGAAGAGATCATGCAAGTAATCTCCTCAGGAATGGAAGCATACATCCCAAATTCCATCAAGTTACCATCAAAAGGAAAGCCTTGGTTCGACAAAAGATGCGAAAGAGCTGTAGGAAGGAAACAGCAAGCCTATAAGTACTGGCAGCAAAATCAGACCGCTGAAAATCGCAATTATTTTATCGAAGCGAGAAACGAGTGCAAGCGTGTGATCGACGAAACTAAGGATAAACACAATCAAAGGATCAGGAATAAACTTTTGCAATGTCCCAGTGGTTCCAGGAATTTCTGGTCGGTAGCAAAGGCAGTAAGTAACAACTTTACAAAAACGTCTCTCCCACCTTTGACGGACGAACGTGGCATCACGGCGACTACAGCCAAGGAAAAAGCAAACATGCTCGCCAAAATGTTTTCATCGCACTCTACCTTAGACGTGCCCCAAGGCAAGACTCTCCCCACTATACCGAACATCAACACTACCATGGCAGAAGGCAGAAGTCAAGTTTTCTCACCGTGATATTCGCAAAATCCTTAAAGAACTAGATACGCAAAAGGCATCAGGACCGGACGGAATACCTGCCATCGTGCTAAAGAACTGCGCCAACGAACTAACACCCGTTTTTCCAGGTTTCTTCTCTTTCTTACAGAAAAGGGATTTACCCATCCTCTTGGAAAATCGCTCGAGTGCAACCTGTTCCAAAAAAGGCAAGAAAACCACGCCCTCAAACTATCGCCCAATTGCCTTGCTTCCAATGATCTCCAAAGTCATGGAACGTGTAGTCAACCAGCAACTACTCAAGTACCTCGAGAGCAACAGAATAATCAGTGATAATCAATACGGCTTTCGCAAAGAGAGATCGACAGGAGATATATTGGCCTATGTCACTCATATATGGAGTAGGTCAATTGAAAACTACGGAGAGTCTCGAGCGATTGCGTTGGATATTTCAAAGGCATTCGACAGAGTTTGGCATGACAGACTGCTCAACAAACTGCCGTCCTTGGGACTGCCCGCCTTTCTCTGCAGCTGGCTGGCCAGTTTCCTTAAGAACCGATCCCTACACGCTGCAGTCGATGGACACATCTCGGACACATTCACCATCAACGCGGGCGTGCCTCAGAGCGCAATACTTTCACCAAATATGTTCCTCATCTATATTAATGACCTGCTGATCGAAACGAATAATCCTGTTTACAGTTTTGCAGATGACAGTACCCTTGTCTCCCACTTTAGATCAGAAAAACCCTTACCAGCGACTGAGACTCATCACCGCAGACAGGAGCAGATTACAGCTATTAATCAAGACCTGGAGAAAGTTCAAACTTGGGGCGACCGAAATTTGGTCCAGTTCAATGCAGCAAAGACCCAAGCAGCAACGTTTACCAAGAGGGCCAATACAGCGGGCCCTGACATCATTATGGCAGGATCGACCATTCCTTCACCCTCGTCAATCGGGCTGCTGGGTGTCTCGGTCAACAGCAATATGTCATGGCATGACCATGTTGCTAACATCGCAAAATCAGCCTCCCAGAAGCTTGGTGCGCTATTTCGCAACAAAAAACTCTATACACCGCAGCAGTTGCTCTTGCTGTACAAAGCGCAAATAAGACCGTGCTTAGAATACTGCTCACATATCTGGAGTGCCGCACCAAAGCATACCCTAAAGCTGCTGGATTCCATTCAGAAGAGGGCTGTGCGTCTCGTCGGCGATCCGGAGTTGACCCGGAATCTGGATAGTCTGGAACATCGCAGACATGTGGCCGAGATGTCTCTGTTTTACAGATACTTTCACGGCAGATGTTCCCAGGATTTGGCCCGCATAATCCCGCCCCTGGCAACTCCTGTCAGACAGTCCCGACAGTCGGCAGGAGCGCACCAGTTCGTCGTACAACTAGAAACACCTAGAACATCGCTTTACCAGAACTCCTTTGTCTGGCGCACTGCATCACTGTGGAACTCACTTCCAGGACATCTGTTTCCCACTAATTACAACCTACAACTATTCAAGAACCGTGTCAATCAACATCTTCGCACACACACCGCTCGTCGAGCGCCATAGGATCTCCCTTTAGTGTGTGTGCCACTGCCATAAAAAAAAAACCCAAGTAGCAGAAAATATGCCTGTTATCGTTTTACTTTTTCGAAAAATTATAAGATGACTGTTACTGTAAACGGTATCTTTCGTTTACTTAAAAATGTAGCACTGTGTAGCGAAAACTGCATTCCTCTACTTCCACTAATAAAGGAGATTCCCTGCAAAAGCATCGAAAATTGAACACCCTGTACAGGTTTAAGATGCCTCTCAATATTTCCTTCTTTTAGCAACGGAGGCGGAATTATTACATATCCAAATTTTTAGGGGACAAACCGACAGCCATAAGCTATCGAAATATGCATTAAAAATTTCTCGCACCCCTGTAATGCGTGTTGAAAGATTAATTTTAGCTTGCAAAAAAATTACCTCTTGGAACAAGTTTTTACAGTCTGCCAATTACATGAACATAAATCAAGTTTGCCAAATCCGTCATAGGCTTATTGACAGACGTTTTTCGCGAGTACAATAGTCATGTATGCTCGTGTAATATTGTAAAAAAAATCGTGTCACTGAGAACAATTTTTTACAGCCTGCCAAGCACAAATTAGACTCAGTTATCAGTAATCAGTAATCAGTCTGCCTAGTAAAATAACAATTTTACTAGGCAGACGTTTAGCAAATGTATAAATGTCTCGGACTTGAATCGTCGTAATTAAATATAATTAAAATTAACACTTACAAATATAATGACGCTATAATTGCCTCGATTTAAATGAATAATGAGGTCTATAGCTCACTAGTGAATTGTGATCCATAGCCCACTTGCGAATTGTGAGTTATAAGTCAGAAATCACTAGTGCGTTATAGGAATCATCACGAAATAAGTAAACCTTCAATTTATAGTCTTTTTAAAGTTTTTATTCCAAAACGAATTTCAAACGATGAACAATGTGTCAACAAATAAACTAAAACACTACAAATTACAATCTACTTATTAATATTTGCATCAACATTTATTGTAAAGCCGTTATTGGATGTCAAAGAATTATTGGAATCATTTTGTGATTTTTAGAGCAGTTTGGCCTTTTGCTCGTGCTGGCTTCAGAACTCTGCACTCTTTGTATCTTTTTAGCAATATCGATTTTGATTAACTCTTCTTTATAACCCTCTGCCACTTTAGATGACTTCCATCGATTTTTCACGGTTTGAGCCGCCTGAAGTGATCCACAGGCACTACAAGGCTTGGTCAGCTTTTCAAACGCCTCCCAGCAGTAAACGTGGTGTATGAGAGTTACAGATGACCGACGCGACTCAAGAGATGTCCCGTATACAAATTAGCTTAATAAGCCCAAAACTCTCGCCACAACATTAGGGATCTTTGATAACTTGTTAATTTTTTATGTTGCACATTTTGATATATTTTAATTATGATATGAAAATACTGCCCGTTGTCCGCTATATTTACTAAGCTTGGGTGGGTCAACTCCTTGCAACGACAAGCGCCAAAATCGCCTATTATTAGCACCACCTAAAAATATAATAAATAATGTAAATAGGTATTTGCATTGACTAATTACAGTCGGACTTGCCGGTGATGCAGTTCGACGGCTGAGGGGCAGAGGAGAATAACCCTCCAAAAACAGGTGGCCGTCAATAGCAGTAGTTTTGTTTTTAACTGTTTTGATAGGGGCTGAGTGAAATTAATTTCTTTTATCGCATTCTTTTCGAAACTTATTACCCGTGCTGTTGACTATATGATGAATATTTCCCTCATATATAAAAAATTCCATTAGAGGAGTGCAATTCTCGGAAAATTACAGCGATAATTGCATTGTAGAAACCGAAAAAGCACGGCGATAATTGCATCGTACATATCTATAGTAATTCCATTGTAAACTTAAGATGACAGCGACAATTTATAAGTAAAGTAAAGTCAAAATACTTTATTAAAATGTGTCGTTTCGGATTAAATAAATCGTATTTTGGTGTCTCTATACTTTGTTTACAGTTACATGTACGTTTTTGTATTAAAAAAATAATAAAAATTTATTTTTTAAACCATGTGCTTATTCGGGAAATATTCCCCCGAATTACGCTCGTGCATCAAAATAACCAGATAATTTTGCATTCGAGCGTGTTGTCTTAGAAAAACTGCATTCGGTCATTTTCATAGTTTGGAAAAAGAGCCCTCCACCTACGGTGTCGGGCTCTTTCTCCAAAATATGAAAATTAACTTATGCAGTTTTTAGACAAAACGCTGTCATGCAAAATTATCGTTAATTTCGATGCACTTGTGCAATTACTTCCGATAATAAAACACGAAAAGAGTTAAAGATTCAAAATAAAACATCTGTTAAAAAGTCGAAAAGTTGCTATGTGAGCAAGTTAGTAGAAAATTATATTTTTTAACGCTGTTTCATGTTCACTATACCAAAACCAATGACACACATAACCAAGTAATTTAAACTACTTAGTAGTGGACGCACTCAAAAGACGATCTTCTTCTAGGGCTTCACGCAAAAATGGTTTGATTTGTTCTCTTTCTAGAACCTTGGATTTTTTGAATTTGAAATTTTTATGTATAGCCTTCCGAAATGCTACTGATCTTCCGAATTTAGTGATTTCAATGTTCTTGTAAACCCTTAAAGTTGACTCCAACATGGAGTATTTGGTCCATAAGGTGGATGAAACTAGTTTTTTGCTTAAACTAGAAAAATGTCAGTAAGGCATCTTCATTTACGATTTCACCCTGTCTTTGATTATTCGGTCTTCAAATTCTTTCAGTTCTCTGTTATATATACGTTTTGGCATGTCTGGAATAATGCTAGCAGTGGCTGCTTTACCTTTTGTCACTTAAAATGGTACTTGTGCAATTTACGCTCAAGAGGTACTACAATGGAAACTTTAATAAAACACTGGTTGAAAAAAAAGTAAAAAAAAAATCGTTTCAAAAATATGAATCCTCCACAACAATATAGAACATAACCACAATAATTATTTATTTGCTCAAACTTTTATCTATAAATAAATTGCTAATCGGTATCTGTCATCATCATTTGTTGGTGTTTTTTTGGATCTTGAGGTGGGTCACACGTTAATCTCTCTAGATTCGTCCTTTATATTTATTATATTTTATTTAAATTAATAAGTATAATTTTTTATTACTTGCGTTTAAAACCAGAAATCAAAAATAAAAAATTCACAGTCCTTCGCAAAGATGCAACCGGGGAGGTATTGAAAATGATAAATAAAAGCGCAAAAATGTGATTTGTGTTGAAATTCAAATAGTTTTTAAAAGCAGAGTTTAAAAAAGAAAAATAAAAACACGAGTGTTTATAATATATATAATTAAAGATATGCATTTTTAACAATAATATTAAATATTACTATAATTAAAACAAAGATAAATAAAAAAAGGTGCAGATATGAAGACCTAAAAAAAACCTTCACTTTTAGATAGGAAAATCTATTAAAATATAATTAGCCATAACGTAACTGTAATTTTTTTAACTTCTTCTGACTCGTTTTAGCCCGTTTTGGTTATTTTTAGTTACTTTTGGTTAGTCGTTCAATCAACTTTCTGTTAGTTTCAGTTAGTTCCAATTTATTTTAGTCATTTGAACCGACTCCGATACGTTTAATCAAATTTAATATTTTTGGTTAGTCGCAAAAATTCGGTTCGTTTTAGTTAGTTTTAACTTACTTTAATTTTTGCAACCTAATCCGATACGTTTTAGCCCATTTTGGTGCTTTTGGTTACTTGTGATTAGTTTTGGTTAGTCATTCAATCAGCTTTCGGTTAGCTTTAAATTATTTTAGTAATTTGAACCGGTTCCGATACATTATAACCAATGTTAATGTTTTGGGTTAATTTTAGTTAGTCGGCAAAATTCGGTTAATTTAAATTCGTTTCAACTTATTTTAATATTTTTAATCTGTTCTGATATGTTTTAGCCCATTTTGGTGCTTTTGAGTACTGTTGGTTAGTCGTTCACTCAAATTTCTTCTAATTTCGGTTAGTTTTAACTTATATTAGTCATTTGAACCGGTTCCGATACGTTATAACCAACTTTAGCGTTTTTGGTTACTTTTGGTTAAACATTCTTTGGTTAGGTTTAGTTAGTTTTAATTTATTTTAATCATTTGAACCGAATCCGATACGCTATAACCCAATTTTAATGTTTTTGGTTAACTTTAGTTAGCGCCAAAATTCTGTTAATTTAAGTTCGCTTTAACTTTTTTTTTAACAATACTTTTAATCTGTTTCGATATGATTTAGCTTTTTGGTTACTTGTGGTTAGTTTGGATAAGTCGTTCAACTAACTTTCGGTTAATTTCAGTTAATTTTAATCTATTTTAATCATTTGAACCGGTTCCGATACGTTATAACCAATTTTAGTGATTTTGGTTATTTTTTGTTAGTCACCAAAGGTTGGTTAATTTGGGTTAGTTTTAACTTACTTCAATATTTTAAATCTATTTCGATGCGTTTTAGCCTGTTTTGATGCTTTTTGTTACTATTGGTTAGTTTTGGCTTCCTTTAATCAACTTTCGGTAAAGTTCAGTTAGTTTTAATATCTCTTAGTCATTTGAACCGGTTCCGGTACGTTATAAGCAATTTTAATGTTTCTCGTTGGTTTTGGTTACTCGCCAAAATTCCGTTAATTTGGGTTAGTTTTAACTTACTTCAATATTTAAAATTATTTTGGTTAGTTTTGGTAAGATACCAAAAGTCGGTTAATTTGGGTTAGTTTTAACTTGCTTCAATATTTTTAATCTATTTCGATACGTTTTAGCCCGTTTGTGTGCTTTTAGATACTTTTGTTTAGTTTTGGTTAGTTATTCAATCATCTTTCGGTTACTTTCAGTTAGTTCCAATTTATTTTAGTCATTTGAATCGGTTCCGAAACGTTATAAGCAATTTGAATGTTTTTGGTTAGTTTTGGTTAGTCACCAAAATTTCTTTAATTTGGGTTAGTTTTAACTTACTTCAATATTTTTAATCTATTTAGATATATTTTAGCCCGTTCGGGTGCTTTTGGTTACTTTTGGTTAGTTAGTCGTTCAATGAACTTTCGGTAAAGTTCAGTTAGTTTTAATATATTTTAGTCATTTGAACCGCTTCCGGTACGTTATAAGCAATTTTAATGTTTTTGGTTAGCCACCAAAATTCGATTAAGTTGAGTTAGTTTTCAATATTTTTAGTGTATTTCGATACGTTTTAGCCCGTTTTGGTGCTTTTGGTTACTTTTGGTTGGTTAGTCGTTCAATGAACTCTCTTTTGGTTAATTTTGGTTAGTCACCAAATTTCGGTTCATTTGGGTTAGTTTTGACTTACTTTAATATTTTTAATCTATTTCGATACGTTTAGCCCTCTTTGTTGCCTTTAGTTACTTTTGGATAGTTTGGGTTAGTTTGCGTTAGTCATTCAATCACCTTTCGGTTACTTTCAGATAGTTCCAATTTATTTTGTCATTTGAACCGGTTCCCATACGTTATAAGCAATGTTAATGTTTTTGGTTAGTCACCAAAATTCGGTTTATTTGGGTTAGATTTAACTTACTTCAATATTTTTAATCTATTTAGATACGTTTTTGCTCGTTTTGGTGCTTCTGGCTAGTTTTGGCTAGTCGTTCAATAAACTTTCTGTTAGTTTCAGTTAGTTCCAATTTATTTAAGTCATTTGAACCGATTTCGATACGTTATAATCAAATCTGGGTTTAAATAAACAAACTAACCCGATCTCTAAGGCGTACGACGTCACGTGTGGCAAATGTAGCATGCACTTTTTCACGATTTGAGGACCTATGCTAGGAAAACAGAAACATTTTCATTGTTAAAAATAAAAAAGTCAAATTAAAAATTACACTCAACGGAATTAATAGTTATTTATTAGGTGACTGAGTTTGTTTTATATTATAATTCAAGCAGGGACGGTTTAGCCCACGGGCCCGCAGAGCGAGTGAACTAATTTTCCAAGTGATTTATATGTAATATTTCACATGCCTATTACAACGTTTTATCCAATGCTTTCATATAATCGCGTTTTATCAACTAATAATTAAAATTTGAAGTTGTCACCGTACGAGGAAATCATTCCAAATATGCACGTATTTTTTAAATAGTATAAAATACAAGTTTAAAAGACATTTAGGAAACTCCCCGCAAGCAGGTCGTTTCCTAACTTCGTGTTACTGCGAAAAAATGTTCTCTTTTGAAACTAGTATCTTAATGTACTATTTTCTACAAACATGCTAAATAGCCACTTTTCGGTTTTTCACTCTTTTCGTGTTTGATTATCATCATAATTAGTCAATGTAAATACTTATTTACATTATTTGTTATATTTTTAGGTAACGTTAATAAGAGAAGTTTTTGGCGCTAGGAAATATAGGGGTCAAAGGGCATTACCTCCATATCATCTTTCCTGACACTAAAGCGAGCAAAACAAGAAGCTTCCTAAATGAAGGATTGTGTGTAAATTCAATTGAACTAACCTTCCACGATTGGCGCAAAATGTTTGTGATCCATGACTGGCTGCGGACTGTGAGTCCGCATACTTGACTTAGCGCAATTAGAAACCTGTTTGCAATTATATTTGTTTATTCATAAAAAAAAACATCAAAACTAAATAATTAAATATTTATTTTGCAAGTTATAACAGAAACATATTAGCATTATTAAAAATTAAAAAAAAACTAAATATCCCTAAAACTACCTAATCTAAAGGAACTAGAATTGACGTATTTATTTAAAAATACACAAAATAAGGTATTTAGACTTAAAAATATTCACTGTGACACTCCGAACATATAGATATCAAATGTTCCAAAAACAAAAACTTCCCACATGTTATGCAAAAAAAACGCGGTGGACGACTTTTTCACCTGTCGCAGACACTACAGCGGCCTCTTGCATTTAGTGGATTAACCACAGGTACAACTGTATTACCTATGTTAATAATTTCTTTTATTCTTGATTTTATAGTTCGCGGAATATTAGATACAGTAGCGAGAACACGCATATGGTTTTCAGCCAACTGTCTTTTGAGTTGGCTGAAAACCATATGCGTGTCAAAAGACAAAATGTGCAAAAAATTTCGGCGTGTTATATTTTTATTTACGTTCTATAGATTGTATAGTTCGTTTTCGTGTTTTGTGTCATTATAGTCCATTATCATCTCAGGCTTACCTGTTAGTTCGAATATCTTATCGTCGTGATGAAGAGTCGATACTAGTAGCACATTTTTTTTTTTCCTTTTAGGAATATAGGACACCAATGTTATGTAATTATTATACGCAAACATATGTAAGCGACAACGCGAACGAGACGGACCAGTTAGGTCATCAATTTGATATCGATGAATATGCATGTGTTTATTTTTATTTTTGTTAGGAGTTATGATGTAACAAATTGAGATAGCTTAAGGGATGTTAGATAAGAAAAAGGGATTGCTAGAGAGTTTAGTTGAGTTTGAATATTAGGATTGTACCGTTTATTACTTTATCAGTGCTTTGATGAATATACGTTTAAAATAGCTTGCCGAGAAACATTATATGTTCTACCGTCGAATAAGTGAATAAATAAAACTAAAATTAAGCCTACACATACTTGATCCTATTAGCCTTGTTATTGGGTTCGAAAATTCTGGAGGTAACTCCCGTATACTTTTCCTTATAGTGCCCAAAAACGTTAGTTTGTAATCACTATATAAAGTGCATATTAGCGGAATACTAGTGAACCACGTATCACAAGTTATATTTCGCTTTGAATTTCTAATTGGTTGTACTAGTCTTTTTACTAAGGCAGATGCTGAATTGTCACAAGCATGGATGTCATTTGGTTGTGTTCCAACTTAAACTTCCAAGTTGATCGTATAATAAGTTTTAGAGTCATCGGCAGCACACACTTTCAAACCATACTTGTTCGGCTTACTTGGAATGTATTGTCGAAAAGGACATTTTTCCCGGAAAGCCTCCAATTTTTCGTCGATTGTGATATTCTTAAATGGTGTGTATTCGGCAAAACAATCAAATATATTTCTAATCGGTGCCAACTTATCTATTTGTCTCCTTTCCGCACGAGTATCTATGTCATCAAATAGCAAATGCTGAAGCAAAAACATAAAACGAAATTTAGACATTGTAAGTCGGAATAGCTCAACACCGGTTCCAGTGTTGTTCCATAGTTCATCTACGCTTAGGCGACCTGACTTTACCACCCCTGCCAAATATAATAAACTTATTAGTGCCTGACTTTCAGCAGGGTCTGTTTCCTTTGCATTTCAAAAAGTCAAAAAAGTATTTCTAAATTTCGGAAGCGCCCTTCAAATGTCTTACAGCTGCTTTCGGTCCTGGAAAGTGTGTGATTATATTCTCCGCCCGGGTCCTGCTTGAATGATGAACATGTTTTGACCATTTAGTCGTTTTATCTTTTTTAACGAAAAATGACCCCACGGAAACTTCCTCCTCTACTTCAGCATCGGAAATTTCCTGCTCCGTATCGGTATGTAATCTTGTGTCTCTAATACATCCTCTTCATTTTCGTCTTCACCGTCTTCATTTATCTCTTCCTCGTCCGTGGCCAAGCATTCCATCATAAGTTTATTCAGTCTCTCCTGCTCTCTTTCATATGCATCCATCTGGAAAAAAGTAAAAACTTAAATTTGAACGATAAAATAGGAACATATAAACAGGCGTTTTTGAATTTCTAAGTGTTGACAAACAATAATTTATAATCCTTGCATCCGAAAATAGATAAGCATAAATTGTTTGCAATGGGGCACTGTCATTTTGAAACTCTAAATGTTGATAGAAAATTCATAATCAGAAATGTTGTCACAAAACTCATAAAAAAGTCTACATTACGCAATAAAACAAAAAAAATAATACCTTCAAAAATGTTTAGAACACAAATTTATTATTGATAGACAGCTCACTGCACTGTAGGGCTGCGGACCCTCGCTCCGCATCCGTTTGTCACAATAGAACAGTAGCAACCTCCTGCTTCAAACTCTCAATGCTTACTACTCATACCATGCTCGAAGAAGAATGATACGTTCCGATTCGAGGAGTGGGAGGCATAGAAATAAACGACAATCGAAAAGCGCTGCGGACTGAGAGTCCGCGCGCCAGTCGCGGAAGGTTAGTTTGAAAATACCTCAAAATGTACACATAAATGATACTTTTGCAACTTTCAAAAAGGAAAATAGACACGTCGATGAGTCGATAATAATAAGCTATCAAAGATCCCTAATGATATTATTTTACATGGTATGATGTAAATATCTTTGGAATCGCTTCAGATAAAAGTATTGCTACTAATTTATCATATATTATATCAGGAGAACTATGAATTTAATCGATTAAACTACGTTCAATATTTTGAGTATGTATTTTCTTTATAAATTATTTTGCATGAAACTATTTGTCAAAGAGAAACAAATTCATAGCTTAAGTGGTATACGGCTAGATTATTTCCTGAATTACCTAGTTAAATTAAATCCATAAAAGCCGTTGAAAAATTTAACGGTAACTTTAAATTTGATCAAGGCCCCAAAAACACATTCAGAACGTTGAAAACGGCGCTTCACGTGATATTTGTGTTTTTACATAATATTAGATCATTCGAACCATTTAGAAAATAATGTTTTTTTTTCAAAAACCGGTAATGAAAATTGCCAGAATCAGCTACAATCGACAAAGCGAAATCCATCTCTGGTATAGTTACTATTTTGCTAGGTCAAATTTGTACTTCATTTATTTCTCGTAATACTGGTTCTATGGGAGTTTGTACTTAAACTAAATTCATATTCATAATAGTACTAAAGATCATAAACTTATAAGATGCTTATTAACCTTAGCTCTAGCTATACCTTTAACCGTTATATAAGTGATATAACGGTTTTTGTGTATTATACTAGTGTAGAATATATGATAAGAACACCAATTAAGTGCATTTAAACGACACTCAGACTCACAGAAGATCCTGCATCAAGGCATTGCGCAAAGTTTAACCACGTGGTGCTCATGCATATATATCACTGCTTAAAACAGTGGTTGCCAACCCGTCAATCGTGAGTTACCGGTAGTTCGCAAAGGCAATTCTGGTAGCTTACAGCATATTTAAATTTAAAATGTACAAAGAAGGTTCGGTAAATGTAGGAAATTCTCATAATAAACACAAGCAGGGGCAGCACTGCGATGAGCGATCTGCGGCCAACGTCATCATGCTAGAATTGGCTAGAACTGATAGAAAGAGATATAGAGAGAGATAGAGAGATAGAGAGATAGAGAGATAGAGAGATAGAGAGA
>MU183172.1:0-11015 GCA_016904865.1 Pissodes strobi
GCAACGTGTAGGGATCGGTTCTTAAGGAAACTGGCCAGCCAGCTGCAGAGAGAGGCGGGCAGTCCCAAGGACGGCAGTTTGTTGAGCAGTCCGTCATGCCAAACTCTGTCGAATGCCTTTGAAATATCCAACGCAATCGCTCGAGACTCTCCGTAGTTTTCAATTGCCCTACTCCATATATGAGTGACATAGGCCAATATATCTCCTGTCGATCTCTCTTTGCGAAAGCCGTATTGATTATCGCTGATTATTCTGTTGCTCTCGAGGTACTTTAGTAGTTGCTGGTTGACTACACGTTCCATGACTTTGGAGATTATTGGAAGCAAGGCAATTGGGCGATAGTTTGAGGGCGTGGTTTTCTTGCCTTTTTTTGGAACAGGTTGCACTCGAGCGACTTTCCAAGAGGATGGGTAAACCCCTTTTCTGTAAGAAAGAGAAAAAAGCCTGGAAAAAACGGGTGTTAGTTCGTTGGCGCAGTTCTTTAGCACGATGGCAGGTATTCCGTCCGGTCCTGATGCCTTTTGTGTATCTAGTTCTTTAAGGATTTTGCGAATATCACGGTGAGAAAACTTGACTTCTGCCATGGTAGTGTTGATGTTCGGTATAGTGGGGAGAGTCTTGCCTTGAGGCACGTCTAAGGTAGAGTGCGATGAAAACATTTTGGCGAGCATGTTTGCTTTTTCCTTGGCTGTAGTCGCCGTGATGCCACGTTCGTCCGTCAAAGGTGGGAGAGACGTTTTTGTAAAGTTGTTACTTACTGCCTTTGCTACCGACCAGAAATTCCTGGAACCACTGGGGCATTGCAAAAGTTTATTCCTGATCCGTTGATTGTGTTTGTCCTTAGTTTCGTCGATCACACGCTTGCACTCGTTTCTCGCTTCGATAAAATAATTGCGATTTTCAGCGGTCTGATTTTGCTCCCAGTACTTATAGGCTTGTTGTTTCCTTCCTACAGCTCTTTCGCATCTTTTGTCGAACCAGGGCTTTCCTTTTGATGGTAACTTGATGGAATTTGGGATGTATGCCTCCATTCCTGAGGAGATTACTTGCATGACCTCTTCGCAGCAGTCTGAAGGGTCGTCAGTGGCAAAGCAGACGTCGAGCCAAGGAAAATCTAGGTAGAACTGCCTTAGATCGTCCCAGTTTGCAGAATTGTAATGCCAGATTTTGCGAGGCAATGGTGGATCCTTCTGTATGGGTGACAATTCACAAACCGTTGTAATAAGTTTGTGGTCGGAGGTACCTAATGGCGGACCAACTGTAACCTTGTACTGGTCAGGATTGGTGGTCAGAAAAAGATCCAGGAGGGCGGCGAATTCGCCCCTCTCTGAGATTCGAGTTGGTTCGTCTACAAGTTGAGTAAGCCCGCAGCTGATGGCAAATGCTTCAGCTTCTCTACCTTCGTTGTCGGTCTTGTTGTGATGTTTGAGCCAGTTGGTGTTGTGGGCATTGAAGTCTCCCAGAACGATTATTTCTGAACTGGGGTGATCGACCTGTCTTGAGTCAAAAGTGGTAGCTAGTGTTGAAAAAAAGCTTTGGTAGGCTCTATCGCTCGGAGGGCGATAGAGACAACATATAAACTTGGTTAATCCCTTGGCGGTGAACTTGAGCCACATGACGTCAAGGTTGTTCGGTTCGAGTGTTTCCTCGCGGTGACATGAAAGGTCGCTTCGGACAAAAAGGCATATTCCGAACTTATATCTAAATCTGGTATGTAAGTCGTAACCAGGATAGAGGTAGTTCACTGTTGTTGTTGTAGAACATACTTGTGTTTCTGTGAGGGCTAATATGTGTGGTCTATTTGCTTGTAGATGTTGGTGTACCGAATTTATGTTTGTATTTAGGCCTCTTATGTTGCAGAAATCTATTCTAAATTGGTTCGGTATCTTTGCTGTATGTGAAATGCGGAATGAAGGGCTCCCAGGGCCACCCAGCGCCCGGAGATCCGAATGGCCGGGGAGTTTACTTCCGGAATATTTTGATCCTGGAAGCACCATCATGTCCATATATTCCTACTGTGGAACCCGGGACCACCAGCGCGAAAGCGGAACGTGATTTGGGAAAACCACTTAGCGCTTCCCAATTCTGGTGGGGTGGTCTTTCACCGGACGATGCGAGTAGACTTATGCATCTACCACCTAGGGCCGCTTCCACTCGAAGCATCGGCCTCAGACTCATTCCTTTGGCGGTCCCTAGTCTGACAGGGGTAAAAATGGGGTTTGTTGGATCACTCCCCAGTGATCAGCTCCAGACTTTGTACTTTGGTGTTCTCCAGCCTGGAGGAGGACGATGGGATTTGATGGGTCACATCCGATGGCAACTCGGAATGGCGGGGGCGTCACTCCCCGTAATCAAACTGCTCTCACCAGTTTGACGTTCCTGCCAGCCAATACAATGCAGCCCCTCTTGTCACAAACTGTCATTGATCAGCTCCAGACTTTGTACTTTGGTGTTCTCCAGCCTGGGGGAGGAGGATGGGATTTGATGGGCCATATCCCATGGCAACTCGGAATGGCGGGGGCGTCACTCCCCGTAATCAAACTCCTCTCACCAGTTTAACGTTCCTGCCAGCCAATACAATGCAGCCCCTTACCCCCCCGAACTTACTCAATAACTGCTGATCAATACGGAATTAAAACGCAATCGGAAACGCAATTTAAAAAAAATAATTATTGTTGACAGTGTCCACTGACAGCTTTATGTTACGTTACTATAGCAACAACCTGTATTCACCGACACCGCGCCGGTCTAAGCCGCCTTGCGAACCCACTTATCTTTAATAATTAGATATTATTACTATTAAAAAGAGATGTTTTTGCATTAATTTGTCGACATTTGAAGAAAAAACAGCATATTTTATTTGGAGGAAAAGTTACTTTTCATGGCTTGCTCTCTATTACCAGCCTCACTCCGTTCGGCTGTTAAACACGAGCGCGCCATGAAAAGTATCACTTTTCCTCCATATAAAATAATATACTATTTATTACCTATACCCCATTCCAGTCAAACTAAAAGTTCAATATTCTGCAATGGTAAAAAATTATTTAATCATCTTCCGCTAAAAATTTGAAAAAGCCAAAATCTCAAAATATTTCGAAAAGAAGTAAAGGCTCTCCTAGTTTCTAAGGCTTATTTTATTATACCATAGAAGAATTTTTCAGCGACACTTTCTAGTGTACCTGCATTGATCTACGTTCCTTATTTCAGCGTTCCTCGTTTTACTGTGATTTTAATACCTGGCGAACATGTTAAATTGTTAGAAGCGATAGATTAATTAGGTTTGCTTAAGAATATTTAGGATTACAATATCATGGACTATACCTAATATACCTAACAATTAGGGTACCATAATGGTTGAGAAGCTGATCGACGGCTGAGACTTGTATTGCCTAATATGATGGCCATTTAACTTAAAATGCAGTGTATATTCATTAGGTTTTGGTTTGGGGCGCATCAAACACATTTTAAAAAAATCTCTGTTTTTGTTTTGTGGCTTTGTAAATAGGAATGTAATGATTCTTTATACAATAATACTCCAGATAAATAAGATTTCGTCTGCGGAATGAGGCCGAACAAGCTGAATTTTTGCAGAGACCTTCGTTTTGATGTTCTAATGAAGCACCAAAAAATCTCATATGCCTACCCTTGTGCGTCTTGAGATATCGAAGGTCAAAGGTCAGGGAAATCGTTTTTTCGCGAAAATCTCGCTTCCAGTGCATCTGACGTCGTAAGAACCCATAACAAAACTTACGTATAATAGTATTTTTTACAAAATTGTTCATATACATTTTTTTCGTACGAAGAACCGTTTTCGAGATATAGCATGATAAAGCGAGAGCGCGCATTCGTAATAGGTAATACTGTATTATACTGCAGAGCTATAAATATAAAAGCACTTTCATTAATCTGTTAGACTGGAAAATTAAGTTCCCTTCATTAAAGCCGTTCAAAATTTGATTATTTATAAAAAAATATATATAATAAATAATTAATAACAAAAAATACATTCTTTTCCACACCACTTTTGAAGTAGAATGCAAGGCGCGTTTCCTGACATGGTATCCCCAGTAGGCCTAATCCATGTTTTCGATCTTAGGAAAAGTTTTTTTAACATTAATCTATCATTTTTTTGCACCTGGGGCTACGCGCTTTATGTTTTCTTACCTTCCTCCTCGTCTTCGTGGGTTTCCACTAGCACCTCTATGAACACATTATCTTCGTCGGATGCTTCCTCTATATCTGTTGGCTCTATAGGCCAAGCGACAGGGGGTTTCTATTTGCAAAAGGTCAAACAGGAATGAAATTTTGTGGGATGGTAGAGATAGGTCCCCTGATAGTACATCTAAGTTTGCGACCTCGGGGGGGTGTCGCTCGAGGGGTGGGAGGATGAAAACTCTGCTTCGCGGCGCTTGGAGGAAAATAGCACCATTGGAGTAGATGCTATAAAAAAAAAGTTCAAATAAAATATGTTGAAAACAAAATTACGCACAACAACTTTGGTTTTATGTACTTTTTTGCTCCGACCAATATTTTTTGCTCTACGGCGGCGCGGCGCGCTAAACTTAGAGGGTAGTTTGCAAATTTTAACAAAACCAGAGTTTAATCGCGGATTGAAACAAATATGGCTAACAAACAATTCTGTTATATTTCTTTTCTGTAAGAGTAAGGTTTTCTAAGTAAACTGATGCTTGATTCGTTAAATTTGACCTTATATTATAGAAGATATGATTTTTTGAAGTGCGCCCTTACTTACTTGGATATGGGCATTTTTCATCTATCATGATCTACGGTCGATATTTTCTTAGTATTGCTGACCTACAATAACTGTTTTTTATTTTAGTGCAAACATAATACAAGAAAATATAATTTTCAACTCGTTTCCACACCACCCTTGAGGTAGAGCTGATCGGCTCGTTTTTTTAATGTGGTATCCCCAAGAGACCTATTCTTCGGTCGATATCGGAGTTTTATGACATTAAATTGAGTCCTCATCGTCCTCTGTTGGATAGGAAACGTTTTTGACATCTTCTGCCATGTCTTCCTCCAGCAAAATGTGGTTACTAATGTTCTCGCAGGACGTCCCAGTACAGTATAAACACAAAACCGAACATTTCAATCCTGCTTTTCGGCAACAACAAGCAGGACCACAACCTTTCTGACATCTACAGAAGACAGTCTTAAGCAGAACCTCTGGAGCTGGTTCCTTTAAGATGCATATAGCGTCTAGTCCTGTTGCGGTTTTTCGCCATCCATGATCTTCTGGAGTTTTGTAGACTCCCCGCCAGTTTTGAACTTGACAATAGGTGCGTAAGGAATGATGATAGCACGCATCGGATGTTGGTGGCAGTGACGCAAGATTAATGGAGTTTTTGGAGACGGCCCGTACAAAGTTGGTATACCGCAGAGAATCTAACGTGATATTGTAAACGATTAATTTTTGGTAACACGTTTTATTTCGCCAATATTATACAGCCACTAATATTTCCGCCTTACACCTTAAAACTTCGCCAGTATAGTCATCATAATTACATAACGCCATGAGTCGACTCTGCTGTCGTACAATAACTATATCTACGCCTTATTTCTAATCTATCTATATACTCCGTATTATATAACACCGATTCGATTCTACTGCTTCGTTTTCCAGGGTTGTCACGTCCTCGCCTATTTGAACGTCGCCTCTCCAAAATTTGCTTGTTACAATATGTTTCCTGTCTGCACTATACTGCCGCAGCATAAACAGTTCGCCAGCGGCTGCTACTTTCGTGAGTTCTGCATTGGGGTCATCAAATACCTGAATCGTCTCGGTTATTGTAGGATTTTTTTCCAAAGTTTTAAGGAATTGAATCTTGCCCTGATTGAATAACGCCGATGTGGTGTCACAACCACTAAAGGCATGTACAAATAAGAGACATTTCGCAATAGATTCATTATATTGGAAGCTCTGGGATGAATAGAACATATCCTCCTTATTGCCTCTACCCGGCTTGCGAAAGTACACATTGGGGATTTCTCTGGCTTTAGCAGTCAACAGCTCAAGTAAATCTACGTCTTCGCCAATAACGCAAACGGAGGAAAAAGAGGAAGCAAGTTCGATAGCAGTCTGCACAATAAATGTATCTGCGTCTTCGACCGCCTGCTTAAAAGTGTAATTTTTCAACTTTATCTGCAGCATTGCAATGAGGGGCCTTTTGTTAAAGCTGTTCGATAAAAACATTTCTTGCGAGACAGTTGGAATCATGGATTCATCGAAGATTACATTCGTGCTGCTTTGAACGGCCGGTTTCTTTCAGCAGATTTCGTACCTGCTTCTGTACCACTTTCGGGATATCCATCAAAAATAACACTAGTATTCGGCCCATAATGCCTTGTAATGTAATGAATGTAATTTGCACAAATGATTGCAAATGAATTTTGACAGCCCCACAGAACACGATGGAGCAAGAAGCCACCGTCAACAACATGCGTGGTCGTGTCAACATTTATGACTGGTGTTACGGGCACATAAGCTTTGTACAGTGAAGATTTTACCTCTTTGCGCATACCTTAATTTTTAATTAAAGTTTGGTCATTATGAAGTTTTTATTTTATAAGTTTTTAACTGTAAATTATTTAGTAAATATAACAATAGACAATTTTCGAGCACTATTTTATAAATATTAAAAAAATATCGCCCGTAGATCATGATAGATGAAAAATGCCCATATCAGAGTATGTAAGAGCGCACTTTAAAAAATCATATCCTGTATAATATAAGGTCAAATGTAACGAATCAAGCATCAGTTTACTTAGAAAACCTTACTCTTACAGAAAAAAAAAAATATACCAGAATTGTTTGGTAGTCATATTTGTTTCAATCCGCGATTAAACTCTGATTTTGTTAAAATTTGCAAAACTACTAAGTTTAGCGCGCCGCGCCGCCGTAGAGCAAAAAATATTGGTCGGAGCAAAAAAGTACATAACGCCAAAGTTGTGCGTAATTTTGTTTTCAACATATTTTATTTGAACTTTTTTTTATAGCACCTACTCCAACGGTGCTATTTTCCTCCAAGCGCCGCGAAGCAGAGTTTTCATCCCCCCACCCCTCGAGCGGCACCCCCCCGAGGTCGCAAACTTAGATGTACTATCAGGGCACCTATCTCTACTATCCCACAAAATTTCATTTCTGTTCGACCTTTTGCAAACAGAACCCCATATTTTGTACCCAGCGCTTGGCCTACTATATCTGTTGGCAACACCTCTTCAGGCTCAAGGTCATTGAAGTCTTCGATGTTTTGCAACTCTGTTGACGGGTTCAGGCAGGCCTCTCCGTGACACTGACCACAAACTTGGGAGCATGGCAGCCCGGCTTTTCTACACCCACACTGCGCACCACTAGCCCTTTTTACAATTACAGAATATTGTATTTATTAGTTCGTCTGGAGCAGGTGGCAGTAGTGTTGTTTTCTGCTGTAATATGTCGTTTTTTAAATCCCAACCCCATTCTTCGGGTTGTAAATTTTTCCCTAGCCAAATCTGTACTTGGTGGTAGACCCGATAAATATGCTGTCGAACTGCTTCACTGGTAGGTGGAAGGGATGACAATTAAACAGGTCTATTAAGTGGTGGAGCCTTAATGAATTGGGTGTATCTAAATTTTTCAAGGTTCACTTCATCTTTTGGAGCACCATACATAGCTAACAGAAAACGCTTTCCGTTCTGAAATACTGTATCTGGCGGGCAATTTTCTGCTTGAAATATTTGAGCCGAGTGAGTCAAATCGGGATGTTTCTCAAACATTTTCATAACCTGAAGTTTTCCTTTTTTGAATAGTGCCTATGTATTGTCGCATCCAGTAAGAGCATGCAAAAACAAAATATGTTCTTTGTAAAGACGATATTTGCGGAGATTTGTAGACGAATAAATTCGTGTTGATGTAGTCCCATACCAATTTTCTCTAAGAAAATTTGTCGGTGATGTGACTGGGTTCGTCCTATTAAGAGAACAAGCAAATCAATGTCTTCTCCAATACTTCCATGGTTGTTTCGATGATTAGAACATCTGCATCATCCTTGGCTTGTTTTGTAGCGATGTTGGCAGCTTGTAGTTGTTCAATAAGCATTTCAATAAAATTCTTTTTGTTGAATCGGTTTGATAAGAACTCTTCTCGGGTGACTGGCATAATCATTGTTGCATCAAAGCGAAGTTCATAAGATGTAGACAGTGCAGTGCTTCGTCTTAATTGCTCCATTGCTTTTATATTTCTATAGTTGTCTGGGTAACCGTCAAATATAACAATTATATTAGAACCAAAATGCCTTTGCATATATGTAACATATGCAAACACATAACAGAGTGTCGGAGAAAGTATCGTTTTTGTTCCATACGACACGATGTAGCAAATATCCACCATCGCTGACGTAGGTTACATTATCTTCATTGAGTTCAATATTGACAGGCTCCATCATATTATACAATTTTGATTTTGCGGTTTTTAGCATGCCTTCATTGTCAAATAGTGATGTTGGATATAAACTTAATTCATACTCAAAATATTTTTGCAGATGATCGTATAATACAGTATTACCTATTACGAATGCGCGCTCCCGCTTTATCATGCTATATCTCGAAAGCGGTTGGTCGTGCGAAAAAAATATATGTGAACAATTTTGTAGAGAATACTATTTTACGTAAGTTTTGTTTTGGGTTCTTACGACGTCAGATGCACTGAAAGCGAGATTTTTGCGAAAAACCGATTTTCATGACCTTTGACCTTCGATATATTAAGACGCACAAGGGTATGCATATGAGATTTTTTGTGCTTCACTGGAACATCAAAACGAAGGTCTTAGAAAAAATTCAGCTTGTTCGGCCTCATTCCGCAGCGCAGATGACCTCTTTTTTTACCTTATTTCCCTGGAGTATAAAGCTTTTTTTACTTTGACTTTGAATTTTTTAGTTGAACCAGCTAGCAGTTCACCAATGCTGGACGAATGGTTGAAGAAATATAAGAATGTCGAGATAACCCCTATGACATAAGTAAGTCAAACCTGAACTACACCTGTCCACACAGTGTCGACCAATCTAAATGGAGGGGGGGGGGGACGATATTATCAGGATGAAAGAAGCTCTTAGGCGTCCGAGGATGAGATTCTTATGAAAAATAGTAATATTTAATTGCCATAAATTTGTTAAGTATATGTTTGTTGAAACACTTCAGCTATCCATTTGGGTCGAGCGTAGCTCTCCCTTACCTCCATTAAGACTGTTTTTATTCAGTGTGGTGTATGAAGATTATTTTCATTTTAAGTTTTACAAGATTTTATAATATTAGTAATGTGCAGGCAGAGGTCCTTTTGAAAAATATCAATCAATGGAATATCTATAAAACGGGTGATTTCGTTCGGACAACATTTTTATCAAGACGGGATTTTTATTTAATACTAATTATGTTATTTTAACTTTATTTTCATGGCGGTTTTTATTGATTTGGACGTTTCTACAAGATCCTTGTTTTAGAATTTTGCATGAATGTTTTTCCGTTTTATTGTCTTTTTAGTTACATTTTAAAACATATTTATTTATATGTATATATTTCGAGATTCTTTATACGTCATTGATATTGCATTTATGTCTACAAAGACGATCTTCTATATATAATGTGTATCCTCTGATGAAATCAGTTCTGCATGTTATAAGATATCTTTATTAGAGAAACGAAAGAGAAAGTTTATTAGAAATATGAATTATTATTATTATTATTTTATAATTGAGAGCTTTATTACGTACAGACTTAGTTATTTAACTTTAGAATGCAGCTAAAATGTCTCCATGTAACCTATATGTTTTTTAAATGTACAAACTTTTTTATACATATGCAAATGTGCATTGCAGGCCCACGTAAAAAGTGTAATACATATTATTAAGTGGTAGCTTTGCGAATTTAAGTGATGATTTATAAAATAAAGTCTTGTTTTTAAAGTATATATTGTTTGTCATTACCTCCCGATGCGAGAGCGATTAGTTGAGGAGTAATAATACCCATTTTTCCCTCAACCTAAATTATGTCAAATTAAAAGCTTTGAATAAATATAATTTTACACAATGGTCAAAATGTGAACATCAACTACCAAAATTTTCAAACAAATTCAAACTGCTGGAACTTTGATATTTTTATGGCCGTTATTGAAATTCCAAGTTTTTCAATAAATTTTATGCTTTAAGCAAAAAAAGTTCGACGGAATAAAATTGTACTACCTTTTAAGGTTCAGTGGCATAGACGGTGCAGTGCAACTATTGATTAAATTTTATACTCTTGCACGTGTTTTGAAAAAAAATTGTTGCGTTAAACAGCATCCAGTACAATTTTCCGAAGATTCAATTATTTTTCCGATACGTTTTTGAAATATTATTCATACCTACTTTACAGACCATGAGCGTATGCCGATTTAGTTTCCTCGTAAAGTTTATAACTGTGGGACCATTGCCAAAAATAAGTGACCCCCTTTTAGGAACATATAATATCGTTAACTATGAGATTGTAGAACGGAAATACAGATGGCTCAAAAATTTAGAACCGTTACTCACTGGCGATGGCGCACGGCTCAAGGTGAAAAATAGTGAGGATTTTCTAACTTCCAGGAAAGGCTATGCTGTACGGCAAATAGCTGCTTGAAACTGATTTTTGTAATGACACAAATTAGATTAAAATGCAAATTGACAAGTTGTATAGTTTTTCTCCTGATACTTTTGGCGGCAAAATCGACCAGTTAAAATTTACCTAATCGGCCCCGGGAAAAATATGAATCTTCATTTAATACTTTTAATGATATAAACCAGATTATCGTTTTACTCCTGATAATTTTGGCGAGAAAATAATTTACCGCCTCGACCTTCTGCGCTCCTGGTAGAATAGGAATTTTCGTTCAGAGAAATTTAAAACTTTTATGAAATATAAGCCAGATTTATAATTCAGATTATCGTTTTACAACCCGATACTTTTGGCGGGAAAAAATGTTTACCTCCTCAATATTCTG
>MU183172.1:11025-79324 GCA_016904865.1 Pissodes strobi
TTCGTTTAGAGAAATTTAAAACTTTTATGAAATATAAGTCAGATTATAATTCAGATTAGCGTTTTACTCCTGATACGGGAAAGTAATTTTACCTCCTCGACCTTCTGCACTCCTGGTAGAATATAAATTTTCATTTAGAGAAATTTGGAACTTTTATGAAATATAAGCCAGATTATAATTCAGATTAGCGTTTTACTCCTAGTACTTTTGGCGGGAAAATTATTTTCCCTCAAGCATCTGCGCTCCTGGTAGAATAGAAATCTTCGTTTAGAGATATTTAGAACTTTTATGAAATATAAGCCGGATTATAATTCAGATTAGCGTTTTACTCCTGATACTTTTGGCGGGAACATAATTTACCTCCTCGGCCTTCTGCGCTCCTGATAGAATATGAACTTTCATTTAGAGAAATTTAATACTTTCATGAAATATAAAAAAAGACTGTAATTCAGATTATCGTTTTACTCCTGATACCTTTGGCGGGAAAATAACTTACCTCCTCGGATTCTGTGCTCCTGATAGAATATGAACTTTCATTTAGAGAAATTTAATACTTTTAATGATGAAAAAGAATATAATTCAGATTACCGTTTTACTCTTGATACTTTTGGTGTGAACATAATTTACCTCCTTGGCCTTCTGGGCTCCTGGTAGAATAAGATTTTTCATTTAGAGGAATTTAAAACTTAGGAAATATAAACCAGAATATAATTCAGATTATCGTTTTACTCCTGATACTTTTGGCGGGAACATAATTTACCTCCTCGGCCTTCTGCGCTCCTGTTAGAATATGAATTTTCATTTAGAGAAATTTAAAACTTTTATGAAATATAAGCCAGATTTTGTTTTACTCTTGATACTTTCGGCGGAGAAATAATTTACCTCCTCAGCCTTCTGCGCTCCTGGTAAAATATGAATTTTCATTTAGAGAAATATAATACTTTTATGAAATGTAAGTCAGATTATACTTCAGATTATCGGTTTACTCCTGATACTTTTCGCGGGAAAATAATTTACCACCTCGACCTTCTGCGCTCCTGGTAGAATGTGAATTTTTGTTTAGAGAAATTTTAAAGTTTTAGGAAATATAAACCAGATTATATTTCAGATGCTTTTGGCGGGCAAATAACTTACCTCCTCGGCCTTCTGCACTCCTGTTGAGTATGAAATTTCATTCAGAAATTTAAAACTTTTATGAAAAATACACAAGATTATATTTCTGATTATCGTGGGTACTCCTGATACCCTTGGCGGGAAAATAACTTACCCAATCGGCCTTTCTGCGCTCCTGGTAGAATATGAATTTTCATTCAGAGAAATTTAAACTTTTAGGAAATATAACCCAGATTATAATTCAGATTATCGTTTTACTACAGATACTTTTGGCGGGAAAATGATTTACCTCCTCAATCTTCTGCGCTCCTGGTAGAATATGAATTTCCGTTTAGAGAAATTTAACACTTTTATGAAGTATAAACCAGATTATAAATCAGATTTTCGTTTTATTCCTGATAATTTTGGCGGGAAAATAATTTACCTCCTCGGCCTTCTGCGCTCCTGGTAGAATATTAATTTTCGTTTTGAGAAATTTAATACTTTTAATGATATAAACCAGATTATCTTTTTTCTCCTGAATTAGTGGCGGGAAACCCAGTTAAAACTTACCTCCTCGACCTTTGGCGCTCCTGGTATAATATGAATGTTCGTTTAGGGGAATTAATTATTTTAATGATACAAATCAGATTAAAATACGAATTTGAGATGTATGTAGCTTTACCAATTTATACTTTGGCTTTACTCCTTTTACTTTTGGCGGGAAAATTTCCTAGTTAAGACATCTCCTCGACCTTTGGCGCTCCTGGTAGAATATGTATTTCCGTTTAGAAAAATTTATTTTTTTCAATAATTTCTTATAACTTCTAGCTTCCAGGAAAGGGTATACTGTAAGGCAAATAGTTGGTTGTCCTATACGATACGTGATCGAGTCTGAGACATGCATCAGTTCGTTGCACACGTAAACCAAATATGTTGCAAGATAATATACTTATTGCTAATTAGGTTTTAAATTGTACGATAAATAAGTAGATATCTAAATATTTAAATTCGCTGATATTCTTGCTCATCCAGAAGATGCAGTCGCATTGAACTTCCTGTGCAAAAATTTGATAAGCCTCACGGATACTAAGCTTGATAATACCATATGCAACTATTTTTTCAATCTTTGAGGTCAGTAACACTGGCTTGTTCAACCTTTTTTTTAATTGTG
This sequence comes from Pissodes strobi, assembly GCA_016904865.1. Lineage (NCBI taxonomy): Eukaryota > Metazoa > Arthropoda > Insecta > Coleoptera > Curculionidae > Pissodes > Pissodes strobi. Next base: position 13,292 of record MU183172.1, read on the forward strand.
GTTGCTTACATATCACAGACGCAAAAAAATAACAATATGTCAGTAAAAATTAGATTACTTATTTATATCATTGGTTTCCTTGTATTTGCCAATAAAATATCATGTTTCACTAGTGAAGACGTTACCAACGATCTAAAGTTTATTAAGGTGTGCAATTCGAGTTCTCCTATAGGTGCATGTAAGTAGATTACTCCTATACTCTCTTTTCCTCGTTCTTCTTTGTAAGAAAAACAATACCTAAGAAGTTCTTGAATGTCTGGAAAATTGCTTTCAATATATATTTTTTGCTATTAGATTCAATGAACGATGTCTTGGTTAACAAAAATCTGGAAAGCAGCCCCCCGTCCAGGGCGTTCAAGTGTTTCCTGCACTGCCTTTTGACAAAATACGGTTGGATGGACCAGGACGGAGGATTTTTGCTTCACGATATCAGAGAAACCTTGCAACAGAGCGACATACAATTATCCACAATGGAGTACATCTTGTATTCATGCACAGCTATTAAGTCTGCCGATAGATGCCACAGGGCTTATTTTTTTACGGATTGTTTTTGGAAACAGATGGACGAGGTATTTAACGCCCAATTAAAACTGTTTATTGAAAAATGCCTGAAAAAAATGTTTGTTTTATGTATATTTTTGTTTTATTTATTTTAGGAGCAGCCGACTGCAGATGAATTATTTTATAGCGTGGAAACTAGGAGATAAATTACTACCAGAAATATCCTTATAAAAAATAATTAATATATTTCTTTAAAACGTAGAAAATGTATTATTTAAAAGCCTTCAGTGGCGACGTTGTCACGTCGAACAATGCGGCTTGCTTTAATGCAAGACGTGCAGCGCGATAGTTCAAATGCATCATGACAGTATTTGACGTTTTAAACGTCAAATAGAGAGAGGGCTCAAAAAATATATATAAACACCCCTTTGTAAATTATTTTTGTAGTTTTAAACAAATTTTTATTAATATTACACCAAAAGCATTGACAATGGTAAGTTTTGCAGCATTTAATGGGCCCCAACATTCAATGTATATTCGTTTCAGCTCGTTTTAGTGTTAGGCGACTTGCACATTCCACATAGATGTAGCAGTTTACCAGCAAAATTCAAGAAACTCTTGGTGCCGGGAAGGATACAACACATTCTATGCACTGGAAACTTATGTACAAGAGAGTCCTACGATTACTTAAAAACCTTGGCGTCTGACGTTCACGTTGTACGGGGCGATTTCGATGATGTAAGGGTAAACACAAACCATGTTTTAGCTTTTAAGATCATCATGTAAACTTTGTTTTTAGAATTTAAACTATCCGGAACAAAAAGTCGTTACTGTCGGTCAATTCCGAATTGGCTTGTCTCACGGACATCAAGTTGTTCCATGGGGTGATCCTGAAGCACTAGGTAACAACTCTTTTTCGATTCAATACTTTATATTGTAAATTTTATTTCAATTTACAGCTCTTATTCAGAGGCAGTTAGATGTGGATATTTTGATATCGGGGCATACACATAAATTCGAAGCATATGAACATGAAAATAAGTTCTATATTAATCCTGGTAGTGCTACTGGCAGTTATAATGCATTAGATACGTAAGTATTTGTATAATTTGTGACCCTTATGGCAACTACTTTGAGCTGCCTTAATCACACTTAAATTAATCAGTGTTTTGAATATCACACATCTATTAGTAAGAGATTAAAGTAACTAATCAAAGTTTAAAGTATGGCCCTTAATATTTTTGACATATTCTAATAATGATAATACAAAGGAATGTTAGAAGGTATGTGCGTATAAATCGTATTTTATTTTAGGTCTATAACTCCTTCTTTTGTGCTCATGGATATACAAAACACAACCGTTGTAACTTATGTATATCAACTGGTAGGAGATGACGTGAAGGTTGAAAGAATAGAATATAAAAAGAATTAAAAACCTGTTTTTTTTTTATAAATTACTATTTATAAGTGTAACCTATTTTATTTAGATCTTATAATTTTATTAAGCATTTTATACAAATTTCGATTGATATAGGAATATTTAAGATTCAAATTTACAGATATATAATGTTATTATTAATGATCCTGAATATTATTTATTAAGTTTAATATTGTTTTATTTTCTTAAATTCCCCGTTCGTAAGTATATGGTTAAAAAACGGTTAGCATATTTTGAACAAATAATAATAATAATTCAAATGACAAACTGAAGACTTTATTTACAGTTTAAAACCTGAATGTATTGCTACAACACCTAAAGTTAAATTTTCATAACTCACTTGACGAAAACCAGCTTCTTCTATCATGTTTTTGAATTTTTCCTAAAACAATTATAGTCATTAACACGTTGACCGCCATCTTGGTCGACATGACCGAGATAATAGCTTTGCGCCAAGCCGACTCAGTCTATATGGTTAAGAAAAGTTTCTAACCTTTACGCCCACGCCAGACGCACAGCATCTAATGGTTTCGACTATGTAGACTGACCGAGTTGGCTTGAAAGAAACACTGTGTACTGTCAGTGTCTTGTGTATATGCCATACACCTTCAATAATGGATTTTTACTTTTACACTAAATTCTCCCGTCAATATAACCAAGACAAAAACATTTTTTCCGTGGGCCTTGATTATTCATACATATCTATCTCCGAACATCAAGGTTAAAAAAAAATTAAATTTTCACCCCATATGAAATATACCATTGACTCCAGCAGTCAATGTGTCAAATATGAAATGAAAACATATTTTTTACCCTTACTTGATTTGGAAACTGCCTTATGCTCTCGACTAAATATTGATAGGGTTTCCATTGACCTGCTATAAGCTGGCCGAGCACTGGTATGACTTGAAAACTATATTGGTCATATATCCTAAAAAAAAATCATAATTTGCTTACTAACGGGCTAGTATTTTTGGACATGAAGTGTAATAGTAAGAAAGTACTAACCACTGAGCAGCAGAATTTTCCAACTGGCTAAATTCCAAACACAAAAATCGACCTCCAGGTTCTAATACTCTATACGCTTCGCTTAATACTTTGTCAATGTGTGTACAGTTCCTTATTCCAAAGGCTATAGTATAGGCGTTAAATGTATTTTCCTTAAACGGCAATTGTTCTGCATTTCCTAAAGAATATTATTATTATCGTTTAATGCAACATTTAAATTTGGCAACGTTGCTTCTTTTCTACCTTCTTGCCAACTGATCGTTTCTGGATTATGTTTTAACAATTTGCTTCGACTTTTTCCCACTTCCAACATATGGCCATTTATATCGGTGACGGTTACATGGCAGTTTTCAATATTGTATTCATTTATGTAATTGAGAAACCTAAATGCGATATCACCTAGAAGTTGTATAATATATAAAAACCGGAAGTAACAGTAAACTGCTAGTGTACCTGTGCCTCCAGCAACATCTAATAGTTTCGTATCTTTGACGGGGCCAAGTTTACCCATAAAATAGTCTTTCCATATTCGGTGAATACCAAGGGACATAGCATCATTCATTACATCATAATCTTGGGCTACATTTTCAAATACTTTATGAACTGGAAAAATAGAAATTTATATTATTAGGGGTCATGGAAGAAATTGCGAAACTGATACAACAAACCTTTATCCTGTTTCTCGCTCTCTTTGACCGTTTCAAATCCAAAATGGGTGCTTTTTTCCTCCGCATTTGCTTGAGTTGTTACGTTTTTCATAATCCGAAGACCCTGTTGCAGTTGAACAAACTTATTGGGGCACAAAACCTTTTGCAGCCTTAGAGACATTTTTCTCAATTTTTCTGTAGTTTGACGTTTGAGGTTAGTTTAGTCGTTTTATTCATTTGAACTTCCGAATATTAGAACTACTGCTAGTTACTCGATGACTATTAATTGTTGCATATGTATTGTCCTTTAGGGCTAGACCTAGCATGGCACCTAATGAGCCTTCGGTTAACCGATGTTTTTGCGGTGCAATTAATAATTGTCTATGGCTGGGCATGCGATACCATACGACGGCCGGTTCAATTCCTGTCGATTTCTTAAAAAAAAGAAAGGTTATGTGTGTGAAAAGTATTTTTTCTTCATGTTGGGCATGCCTTGGGTTAGTTTTGGTTAGTTCCAGTTTTTTGAGTCCCCAAAGCGAGCGGAGGGTCATGCGTGCAGTGAAAAAATACATTGGGCTTATTAGGTGCTGTGCAAGGGCTAGCTCCAAGTTAGTAGTGGTAGTAAACTCTCTACTGGCCTTTTTCGTGAGAAAATTCAGACAGAAAAGACCTCTACTCGGCTTAGTTAGAGCTGGGACAATCCATCCCAGATAAGTTACACTTAATGGATCGAGATACTATTCTTAGAGCCTCCAGTATGTCGAGTATGTACTCCTGAGGACTCAGACTGTTACATTTTACATTCGGGGAATCTACTCGGCCACTGAAAGCCCCATGGGTCCCCAAACTAACATATATGTATATGAAGCTGGAACAAAATGGCCGATACACGACACGTGCACACTCGACCGAAGACGAATCGTAAGTCCTAATTCCAAGTTCTTATTTGTTTGCCCTTTGTATGGGGGTTGGATGGCACTGCTACGAGGCAATTTGCCACCACCCCTTTCGTTCGGCGCTTAGACAGAAGCAGAGGTATCCTTCTGCGTGTGTTACACAGTCCAGATTGAAGGGTCTTGTATTCGGTGGGAACCTCCAGTAAGTCGGGCTGCCTCTGGTGATTCCCGAGCTTTCCACAAATATAAGCTTATGAATTGCACGACTTTGTTACCTGCAAGGAAGTTTCGCATACTGTAGGTATAACCAATTTCTGTCAGAGGCTCCCAATCCCCGCAGGATATATCGCCCACAGGCAACGCTATCGCGTACGGAAACAACCCTGGAGTCTTAGTAGGAATCACTCTCCACTACACGACCCACCCCTTACACGTTCCAGCCGGCACGACTTTCCAGACTCCCCCCGAAGGGATACAGCACGTGTCGTTTTATAGGCAATAAGCTTTCACTTCCCGTGCCGAATTTTGTAATCCGTTTCCAACGTGTTCGTCCTTCGACGGCAGAACCGGGTAGTGTAGCTCCAAGTTGCAGTGACAGTCTACAAGACGTTGCCCGTACTACATCGGAGGACTTCAGAGTTGCGCGCGCATCACTTTGTTGAGAAAAAAGGCTAGTATTACATTTAACGCATGGCTGTCCGCTCGCTTCGCCCGTTGCGGGGGCACGCCCATATAAACTAACCTAAAACATGCCCAATAAGTTCAAAATATTTATTAGAAGACGTCATCAGTTTCGACTGCAAATTAACCCAATAATTCACTTCCGTTTAGTTCTCGGTCGGGATAACATCGCTGTTGAGTAGCGGCTCTTTCGTCGGCCATTTTGGGGTACGCGTGGCAATCGTTCAGGGACCGATTTGTCCCCCCGAGAAAGAAGCGGACGTCATAGCCAGCGTCGTCTGTGCCACTTCATCGTATAAGTGTTTGTCTTTAGCCAAAGGAAATACCCAGTAAGGGGTTTCTATTTGTGCCGTGTGAAAAGTCGGTGGTTGTAACAGGGTCCAGAGCCCGACAACGTTGCAATCGCCCCCGAATACAAAGCCCTTCAAACTGGAATAACGTGTAACGGATGTAGAAGGGTAGCTCTACCGCTCCCTAAGCGCCGGGCGAAGGGTGCACTGGCAAATTGCCCCGTAGCAGCGCCAAACGGCTCCCTTCTTGAAGGGAGTCCATACTTCAAGTTCAAGTTCAACCCAATAATTAAACCACATTACAAGATAACCAACAAAATGGACTTCCGACAGGGTTGCCAGATTAGGGGATTTTCCCCAAAAAATAGGGGATTTTTTTTTCTTTGGGGTATTTTTCGGGGATATTTTATTCTGGGGATTTTTACTGGGGAAATAAAAGTTACCTGGGGAATAACGGGGGTTTTAAATTAAACGCGACTCGACTCAAAACTGATTTGTTAAATCACAAAATCAGATAAAAACGCAAAAATCCAATTATTATCATAAAATGTAAAAAAATATATTTTACTAATCTTTATATCCGAGCTGCGCTGATGCCATCTATAGTCGTCAAATGGTTTGGCTATTCTGTGGTTTTATATACTTTCCATATATTTAGTAGTATTAATTATATGATACTTTCAAAGAAATTTATCGTTATTTAACTTTAGGGAAATAATGTTAGGTTAAATATACTAATCAGTTCAAGAAATATTATATTTTTAAGGTGAAAACACCTTCAGGCTCGTTTACACCAATAATCGACTCAGTATAAATATATATGTGTTATACCGGTCCATATACTTATACTTGTTTTTTGACAAAAACCAGAAAAACCTTCAAGTGACGTGGTGGATAATGGTGCGAGAGGTATGGGGTTCGATACCTGAAGCCTTCTTTCAAGAACCTTCTTTATTTAGCTTTTAATATCGCATTTATTGGAGTTTTCACTCCTGTCGTACGGTCTTAAGCACACACCTTTTAATTTTTTACCTTGTTTTTACTGTTGATTATAAGTTTTCTCTTTCATTTGAAAAGTAAAAAAATAATAAAAGTAGCTTTTATTTCCACTAAATATTTTCTAGTTCTTGTCTTGAATTCTTGAGGCTTATTTGTAACAGAGCTTATTTTGGCGAGATTATAGAGATATGTGGAAAATATTTTAACCACAAAAAATTATTAAAATCCAGGAATAAAATATCATAATCTACGAAAACAAAAAAAAGTATTTTTTTGGGGGATTTTTTCCAAAAAGTCCTAAATTTGAGGGATTTTTGAATTTCGATTGGGGAAATCGAGCCGAACGGTCTGGCAACCCTGACTTCCGATTCGTCTTCGGTCGAGTGTGCACGTGTCGGGTATCGGCCATTTTGTTCCAGCTTCATATACATATATGTTAGTTTGGGGGCACATGGGGCTTTCAGGGGCTGTGTAGATTCCCCGAATAAGATTCGGACGTCCAGCCGGGGGTTAGAGCCCCGTGCATGTACAAGATTTAAATGTGTGTGAATGTCCAGCCGGTGGTGTTCGAACCTTAAAACAAGCCGTGCAAGCAACGATCTGAGCCCCCTGGAGTACATACTCGACATACAGGGAGCCCTAAAAATAGTATCTCTATCCATCAGGTGTAACTAATCTGGGATGGGTCGCCCCAGCTCTTACTAAGCCGGATAGAGGTCTTTTCTGGCTGAATTTCTAACGAAAAAGGCCAATAGAGAATTTACTACTACTACTATAACCAACAAAATAAGTTTTCGTCTCAGGAAATTAAATGAATATGAAATTTTGTTTTTATTAATTGATCTTCTTCAGTAGGCAAAGCTAATTTGGGTATCGTGGCTGAAAAATATCGAATAATTTGTGCCTGTTTTCAAATTTCAACCTGATAATCTCAAATGAAAATAAAAACTATTCTCTCTTTTTACAACCCATGTCTCGCTTAGGTTCTAGATAATTTGAACGAATTTGATCATGACGTCACTTCTGGATCTCTCGAATTCATTGTTTTTGAACTATTTGAAACAGGTGCAAGCCAAGAACTTTAAACAATACATCATTCTTGGGTGCAAGCAATTCATGATCTTTGTATCATGCAAACAATTGGACCGCGAAAAAACAGCTATAATAATCACATACTTTTGTAGAGAGATATCTGTAGTTCAATGAATCAAATATAATTATAAAATTTCCTGAAAAAAATCTTTCCAAATATCACTTTGCAAGAGGATAGCTATGAATATTTAATAGACATTCTAGATGCATTTACAGAAAAACATAATCCTTTTTAATAATCGTAAATTGAGATATATTTCATAATAAACACTTTAAAATAAGATGCTAGAAGACGATAGTAACCCAGAAAATAATTGTTTCTTTTGTGCCTGTCCAAGTTTCCTGTATTTTTATCTTGAGTAGTGCGCTTGATTATTTTTGCATAGTTTATGCCACTTTAATAATTTTGATAAAAAATCTTCTTAAGACCCCAAAGTCTCGAAGGTGGTATTGCCAGGTCTGCCACATTACTTGAGATAAAGAAGGCAACTGATGTTTTTAAAGGCCAATTATTTTTTGACAATTGACACATGCACACATGACAAATGACAAATGTTTGTTTTGATTGTGGGCATCTTGTTTCTTCTTCGCCTTCGCCCGACTTTTCCTGCAAAAATATAAATTAATAATATCAATACTCACGCAATTTTGCTAAAACACTAAAAAGTTGAGCCAAAATGGCTATCAGAACGTACGGAGATAAGCCAGTTACTTTTCAACTGGAGGAAAATGGTGAATATTATTGTGTTGGGTCAGAGGTAAGAGTTATGAGGCATTTTGATGCTTCCCAGAACAAATTCTCATTCAACTTGAACCGTAATCAATATTTTATCAGGTTGGAAACTATCTTCGACTTTTTCGAGGTTCTCTATATAAGAAATACCCTGGAATGTTCAGACGATCAATTACCAACGAGGAAAGGAAACGGTTAATCGACATAGGACTCTCGCAGCATTGTCTAGCAAGCAGTGTATCTCTGTTACGTGCTTCTGAAGTTGAAGATATTATTGAAGGAAATGATGAGAAGTATGTATTTGACAAAATTTTTTTAACTATCATGAAATAATTCATTCGATTCGTAGGTATAAAGCCGTATCAGTTCACACAAGTGACCCTCCAGTTCCTCGGGAAGGCAAAAGCAAGAAAAATTTGCAGTGGGTCCCCTCTTTGCCGAATTCAAGCCATTTGGATGCTGTTCCACAAGCTACTCCCATTAACAGAAATCGGGTTGCAGCCAAAAAGGTTCTAAAATAATATATAAATACTTAATGTAATCAAAAAGTAATATTAACATTATAATATGTCTTTAGGTAAGAACTTTTCCTCTGTGTTTTGACGATACAGACCCACAACTCAATATAGAAAATGCTTGTCAACAAGAACTTCTAGTACCAATTCGTCTAGATATGGAGATTGAAGGACAAAAGCTAAGGGATACTTTTACATGGAACAAGAATGGTGGGAAAATATTTTGAATTAACGTCAATATAGTTAATTATGGAATTATCCTATTTCAGAGAGTCTGATAACACCTGAACAGTTTGCCGAGGTTTTATGTGACGATCTGGATTTGAATCCTCTTACTTTTGTACCGGCAATTGCCCAGGCCATTCGTCAACAGCTGGAGGCTTTTCCAAACGAACCGCCGAGTATTATCGAAGATAATAGTGATCAAAGGGTCATTATTAAGCTGAATATTCATGTAGGAAACACGTCTTTAGTTGACCAAGTATGTATGTTCTTTGTATTAAAGTTTCTTTTTTGGTGTAACAATCTGAGTTTTAAAAATGATTCCATCATAAATGGGCTTTTTGGATTTTCGATGATTTTTTTATTGAAAATTGACTATTCTAAATAGTTCTTTTGCCATAGTAAAGGTTCTTCTAAATAACTTGCCTGGATAACCTGCTTTCTATAGATTAAGTTTGTGGTTATTGAATTGTATTTATAAGCAGAGTGTAAACACAGTCAAAAGTTGGTGGTGTTATAGTGTGCAATGTTTTTACATCCAGGGGATCTACCCTAATTCCTGACTTTACCTATTTTATTGTTATTAAGAGTTTATTGCAACAAATAATTAATAATTTTGGTAAGATTTATGATAGTAAAGACGATACCTATCATTGCAACAAAGAATGCAATAATTATTTCATTCTAGGTTGAATGGGACATGAGTGAGAAGCAAAACAATCCAGAAGAATTTGCTCTAAAGCTCTGCTCCGAACTAGGATTAGGTGGAGAGTTTGTTACTGCTATTGCATACTCGATTAGAGGACAACTGAGCTGGCATCAAAGGACTTATGCTTTCAGTGAGGCTCCTTTACCTACAGTGGAGGTACCTTTCAGGTAATATTATCAATGCATGGTTGAATACCAAGGGTTTACTCTCTTTATTTTTCGATTTAGAACGCCATCGGAATCTGATCAATGGGCGCCGTTCCTGGAAACTTTAACTGATGCCGAAATGGAGAAGAAGATCAGAGATCAAGACAGAAATACTAGAAGAATCAGACGGTTAGCAAATACTACACCAGGCTGGTAAAGCGTTAAAACTAGAGGTCATCCAGTATTTTTATTTTAAATATAAGACTAGTAAGGTTCAAAATGTATCATTGTATGTCTTTATGTCAGGTAGATTAAAGAAATTGTATTCCATTATGAACAAATATATTTGGCTTTTAAGTCCCATTGTCTTTCTGTTTATTTGGTAATGATTTGAGACATTGAATTCTAGATATTTGATTGATTTAAATTTGATTGAGCTCGACTAACAAATAAATAAGGTTTTGCATTATATCACATTGATTATGTGACAAACATTGACACTAAAACAATTTTTTTGAAATACAATAGGTATATTATGGGCACAGTTCCATACTCTCATGCCTCTGATATATGATGATACTGATAGTCTTACTAACGCAGCTCTCTAATAGGGATGCTTATTTGTAGGAGAAAAGAGCCTAAAAGTTGACCCGTAGGCCATAGGAAAAAGAGACAAACCTTTGTTATTAAATTTGTAGAGGATATGCATAAATTATTTGAACAAATGTTTTATTTGACGCGAATTCAAAGTTAAAACTGATTAAATTCGTGTTCCCAATCGTTCTTTATGTTTTATTAATTTGTACTTGTTTTACATTAATCTTCCGTAATTTTGATTTAAACTGGCAATTAGCCAAAATTGGTACAAACCTTAATATCCCACTAAAATTAGATATAGATATCTCTGAAATCATCCCTATCCTTAAAGCAAAAATTCTTACAGAACATAATCAATGGTGGGAGGAGTCTCTCCACGTTAAGGGTAGAAAATATAAACAGATATGTAACAATTTTCCTAAACATATATGGTTTGATAAGTTTGAATTCTTGGACCGTAGACATATAACTATGATAATCAGAATGCGCACAGGACATTGTCTAACTAATTACCACTTGCATATAATGAACATCAAAGAAAGTCCACTTTGTGAATGTGGGAAACATTAGAACATATCTTTCTAGAGTGTCCTATTAACGAAATTCCTGATTTGTGCATGTATAATGAATTCAGGAAAACTAATTTAACATTACCTCTTAGTTTCTCAACAATATTATCAAATTTAAATGAAAAAAGATTCAAAATAATTATGCGATTCTCTAATAATTATAATAAATTAAAACTATAATCTTTGTGTTACAGCGAACAAACTTAACAAAGACCTACCCATTCCTCTTTGTCTGTGTTGTTATGTCTCCTGTGTTGTGAAAGTTAGCTAACACCATTGTCTTTATTATAAACAAAGCTAACACCTATGCCTAAAAGTATATGAGTCATTTATAAACAACTGGTAAAGTCTGAAGTGAACAAGGGCACAGGCCAGCTCATCTGAAGATAGTAAAGCCCACTCATCTGAAGATAATAAAGTCTGGAGTCACCAGGGGCTCAGGCCCGCCTTACTGGAGATCCCTACACAGAATACAATCCCCTCCGGGAGAGGGGCGCACTGGCAAATTGGCCTTTGAGGACCAAAGCCATATAAAAGAAACAACAACAACAACAAACTGGCAACAATGTAAGGTAATCGAACAGGGGGATAATTATTGAGTCATTGGAGCAGCAGAGGAAATTTTTGGCCAGAAAGGAAAAAGGTGCCTTTCTATAATTTAAAAACTTTATATCGAAGTTAAAATGATATTTTTGATGGCAAACGCAATTTTGTTACTTTAATAAAATCCCAGATTTTAGATAGACGTGACAAACGCGCAATAATATGTGTCGGCACTTCTGGGAATCCCGGATACTCGTCGAGAATAGAATCTGCGTCATTGTTAATTTAATTTCGATTTGAATAAACATTGCAAAAATTCTTTTAGTGGGTGTCAAATATTATAAAATCGGATCTAGTATATTAAATTCGGAAATATTTGCTTAGCATTACATAATCAACGTTATCTATTGTTTATAAAATCAAGTACAAGGAAACCTGTCTATCTCTAGAAGTCAGAACGTCGATGGTTTTTAAGTATTGATTGGCGTTGCCAAATCGTCAAATCCTTATTTGGCCTTAACGAATGTTTTTTTACTATTTCCACCAAACGTTAGGAAATATGGATCACTTAAAGCTGAATGGTTGATTTTATAATATACTAATCCACGCCATGCATGCTATGACGCTCTTTTACATTTTAAATGAATTCAGGGATTTATTCGTTACCGGCCTGACAACGTCGCCTTGTTTTGATTGCGCAAGGAAAAGGTCAGTGTTGACGTTTGGAGGCTAAACATTAAACAACTACTTTCCAGTAGTTCGTTTTTATAACTTTTGATAAGATGTTTTTGTGAATTTTATGTAACCCAAGCCCAAATCTGGTAAGTGCGGAGGTTTTTGTTTGATGTTCGGTCTTACGGCTTTTATTATACCATGGATTGAAAATTGTGTCGATCATCCGCGTGCGGATTACATGGAATTCACGGCGGGGTCCGGCACAAATAAACAAGTTTTGCCATAATAAAAACCTGTTAATTCAGTTACATAATCAATAATCATAGCTGGAGCGTCGGGTAACAGACACTTAAGGAATATTTTTCGCATTTCGTATTGAAATAATTTAAAAAACGCCCCAAAAATATTTTTTTGTAATTTCTATTATCTTGTATGCGCATATTCAACATATTATCATCCTACTTAATGATTAGGCTGATACTTTTAACGCAAAAGGTTTTTTATACCTATAATCACTTGAATTGGCGTTAATGACGCTATAATTAGGTTGTATTGTTTAATTAATCCTCGTTTTCGTTTTTAAATCCAAGGAACGCATGTTCTTTCTATCTCTGCGTGAAATTCAATGCATTCACTGTGGGCTAAATTAAATTGGACACTATAATTCTAACCCGAATAATTTTTGTATTTGTATACATAAGTTAAGGACTAATACATCCCTAGTAATTATTAATTAAAACAGAATTTTGAAATTTGATACCAGGGCCGTATTTATGGGCAAATGATCAAATTCAGCCTGTATTTTCAATCAGTGGATTAGGACGATGTATTTAGGCCGTATTTCTAATCACTTAAGGTGTTTTGAACTTAATAATATTATTTTTCTAATTTTTAAGTATGGCCCAAGCCCAATTGATTATGTTATTTAATTTGCTTTCCTTTTAATTGAGAATTTGAAATATGGGTTGAAGATGTCAAGGAAAATTAATATATATCTAAAAGTAAAACCGCACATTAAAAAATGATCTGAGGATGGTATCTTAAAAACGAAACGGTGGCATAACCCAAACACCGTTTTGCAGGCAATAAAAAATGCCCTAATAATGTAAATGTAAAAAAATAGTAAAAAATTAAAACTAAATTTTGGTTCTTTTTGGATAGGGGTATCTAAAAATCTAAAAAATATTTTTTCAATTTCTGTATGACAAACTTAAACTACGTAACACCCTGTATATATGCGGTGTGTAGATTTTTTTGTTGGAAATCCTCTAATATCACATTTATTTACTTTCAAAACATATTAGGCTAAAACTTTAAGGTCATAAATATATGTGCGGTAGTTTTGCGTTATATTTTTCTTGCGGCTGAATGCACCGTTTGAAAATTTACCCTGTAAATATGTTCCTATATTTCTAAATTTGGTTTATTCTGCGAACATTCAAGTGTAGTTTCTCTTTATTTTAAAAATAAAATTTTGTGGGCAACATATGCATTAGGTCTAAAATAATTATTAAGTACTTTTATCTGATATTGTTTATGCAGTACCTACTTGAACGTAGTAATTGGACTATATTTATCAAGAGAGTTCCAATATGGATTATGTTTCGAGGTCAATATGAAAATTCCGCATCGTAATTAAAATATTGTTAGATTGTAATTATTGTTTTTGTAGCTTTTTAGCATTTCGCTTTGCTTTGAAAACGTTTCTTTCCACTTAGTTTAAATACTTTTATTTAATTTTCATAATAATATATCATGTTTTCTTTCAGTTTTATATTTTTCAATGTTTTTCCTGTGTAATGGTAGAAAAGCCTATCCTAAATTTCTTAGAAGGTAACTGAACGCACATTTTTATATTTAATTTCACTTGGTACTACTTTCGGTTTGGCCTGAATTGGTTCCTACTGTGTTATTTTAAATGCAACTATGCATATATTTTTTGCCATCTTGACTAATCATTTGAATTTTAAAAAAAGTATGAGCAATTGACTTAAACCCTTCCCTTTACAAGATGGAGGCGCAGCGATCGTGATTTCCATGGAAACGGCGGAAGGACAGTTGCAAATTGCTCCTGCCTTTTTGTTTCATATTTCGTAAGTTAAAGATTTTTTAACAGTTCTGCAATTATTCATGAAGTTTTTGGCTCATGTAAAGCGAATACTAATTCAAGAATAAATTCGTGTATTTTTATACCTATTTTTAATATCCTTATTAAACAAATTAATCTGAAGAGTTCTACTTTTTTTCTGACTCGTTTAACAATACAGAAAACATAACTCCAAATTCAATTGGTGTTGGTAGACCTGATGGACACGTCGTAAATAAACAAGGATGGTAGAGGATATGTTCCCCGATAATTTCTCCGATCGATTTGTGACGTCATCTGTTGAAAGCCCACATGCGAGAACACGGTTTTTCTCGATTTGCTCGACTATTTTTTAACATAAAGATATAAACCCTGATATATTTATGATCAGGAAGAAAAGATCTTTTTAAATACGTAATAATATATAGAGTGTTTTATTGAAAAAACACTTTAGAGAGCCATTAGTCTAAAGTTCCTTTTTAAAAAAAACTGATGAGAATGCGAGTTATCTGAATTGCTAGGTATATTTATAAAATAGTATTAAATAAAGGCACTGTGTTTTATTTTATTGGTACTAAAATTAAAGGTAAAAGACAAACGTTTGAACAATAATTAAACTAAAATAAAGAAAGCAGTTTCAAAAAAACAACAAACAAGACAAAAAGTCTATATAAACAAGGCAAAAAATCTATATAACCTTATGCCTGAAAATGCACAGTTTTAATGATATAGGGTGTTTTTTTTTTAATAAATATCTCAAATATTTTTTAGACAATTTTAATAAAAATTTGTGGTGTTCTTTATAGTAATAAGGGACTAATTTAGACCCAATTAGATTAAAATTATTAAATCCTGTGGCGTTTCGGGAACACCTTAGCCAATATTTAAAGAAAATGTGTGCGACTGACTTTTTTCATATTTTGCGTATCTTGCTTAGTTTTCGATAAAAAAATTAAAACCATTTATTGCATGACCATTGACCATAGAAAAAAATCTAAATAAGCCCTACAAATAACGCCACCAATTTTCATTAAAACCGTCAAAAGGATATTAAAAAAAACGTCTGTAAAAGTGCTCTATCCGCACAAAAATGTTTTCTAAATCTAAATAACTATTATCCGAAATTTAGTCCACTAACTACTGCATTGCCTACACAACATGTTTATTGAAAAATCATAAAAACACTCCTCAAGAACAGAAAATTAATTAAAAAAAAGCAGATACGAAACAAGATAAACACAAATATAACGGTAAACGCTGTTTATACTTCCGATCGAATTCAACAACTGACGTCACGGCTTTCCCCTTCCGTCTATCGCATGCAAGTTATCGGGCAACCTATCCTCTACTAACCTTGGTAAATAAAATCGTTAATATTGGGGCAATTTTGAATAAAAATGTCATATTGTAATATGAAGTTGACGAGGGGAATTTAAACTAGAAAAATATACATGCTACATTTGAATTAACCATTATATATAAGTATAAGCAGTTCACTTGAACCCCTTCTTTTAACCTAAGATGGGGGGGAGTGATAGTTATTTCCATGGAAACGGAGGAAGGACAGTTATTCACTATATCCAGGAAAAAGTGTGCTGAACGTGCAAGAAGAAGTTTCACTTCAAAAAATTTATCAACTCTTTGGCTCACGTAAAGCAAATACTAATTCATGAATTTCTTTTGTGTTTATATCTATTTTTAATAACCTTATTAGATGACGCAGACACCAGAGAAGAATACAAAAGAGCGAACAGGAAAGTAAAACCGGAAGTGCTCAAGAAGAAGAATATGGCGTGGATTAAAAAAATGCGACTTCATAGATCAAAACTTTGGGAGAACCAGAAGCTCTGAAGCATGGAAAACAATAAAATCCATACGAGCAACAACGAAACCAGGAACCAACTTAAACAGTATATCAAACAGCGAATGGGTACGATATTTCAGGCGCCCGCAGTTTATAATAATCTATCAATTCTATCATATAGGGAAGATTGCAGAAATGCATTCATCAGTCTTAATATAATGACACTCCCCTCCCTGTTTATATACGAGAATCTTGTGTATGTGAGGCGCAACATGGGCTTGTTTAGGGCTCATGAGGAGCAGCATCCCTACAATACCAGACACAGACGTGATCTCATACCCAGCTATCATCGGCTGGAGAGGTGCAGGGACGGACCAGAGTATCTTGCAATACATTTTTTAAATAAATTACCAGCTCACATGAGGGTACTGCCACTCAATGAATTCAGATCAAATCTTAAGAGAGTTCTGACAGCCTGTGCCTTTTATAGTACTAATGAGTTTTTATCATCTAGTGTTACCTTTTGATTTTAGTATAGGTTTTAATATTGTCTGACTGTAGTTTTATTGCATAGTATTTTATCGAGCTAACTGTAGTGTTATTTTGTTATTTTTTATTGAAAGTCTTATTGCTTAGTGTTTTGGTATTGTTTAGTGTACAGTATTCTGTTATTGCAGTATTATATTTTAGTGTTATGATTTTATTAGAATGTGAGACTTGGAACTTTTTTCTGATATGTGTAAATACCATTGTGTATGTTGACACGTAATATATTGATTGATGCAAGAGGATTAATATCAAGGAAGCGGGAATAGAATTCATTTACAGATTACCCAGGTTGAAAAGCTATTAGGAGATTAGGACCACTAAGTTAAGGAAATCCCCAGGACCTGGAGGAATCTATTCTGAACTTATCAGGTATGGTCCACCGAAACTCATAGAAATGTTGAAAAGTATCTACGAAAGATGCTTGAACGGAGAAAATATTCGTACGGAATGGAGAACATCCTATATAACAACAATCTACAAAAAAGGACCTAAGGACGACCCAAAAAATTTCAGAGGGATAGCAGTTATTCCAACAATTGCCAGAATATATTTACGGATCCTCAGAAACTTAATAGAAGAAGATATCCAAAATAAACAGCCGGAAGAACAGGCGGGGTTTCGAGCAGGCCGGTCCACAACGGATAACATCTTCACCTTAAAAATAGCCCTCGAAAAACGGACGCAAAGGAACAGAGAAACACACATTGCTCTCATCGATTTTGAAAAAGCCTACGATAGCGTCCCCGTAATACAACTTTGGAAAGCTATGGAACAACTTAGTATAAGACTTACTCTAATAAACGCCACCAGACAGGCATTTGAAGATCCTTTACAGGCGTAGCCGACTATATCAAAATCGGCCTCTCCTATTGGTCGATCCGCATGGCCCTCCGCTCGCTTCGCTCGCTACGGGGGCTCAAGAAAAGGAAACTAACCAGGTGCTAACCCAATCTATCCCAAGACATACCCAAAATCAAGAAAAAAAGCTGTTTAGAAACATAATCTTAAAAAAAAAAAGCAGCGAGGTTCGAACCCGTGTTTTCCAGGTGAGACCCAACCTCTACATCACGAGAGCTCTTGCGAGAAATTGATTGCATCACGAAGACATATTGTAATACGAAATGGATCGATCGATTTTGATATAGTCGGCTACGCCTGTAAAGGATCTTTAAATGCACCAGAGAGTACTACAAAAATAATTCTGCTCAAATAAAAGTTGGCAACACACTAACAGAGGCATTTATCACAACCAAAGGCCTAAGGCAAGGTTGCTCCTTATCACCCACTCTATTTAAAATTTATTTAGACAGATCCCTACAAGGGTGGACGAATAAATGTAAGAACATGGGACTAAGAGTGGGAGATGAGACACCATATAGTCTATATTTCGCGGACGACCAAGTTGTTTTAGCGGAGGACGAAGACGATTTATAAGTTACATGATTAGAAAACTCCAGGAAGAATATGGAAAAGCTGGACTGACCATGAATATGAGTAAGTGTGAATATCTGTTAGTCGGTAACAACGAGTGTATAACGACCTACCCTTGGAATCTGGAATAATAAAAGGAGTAGACCAGAGTAAATACCTAGGAGTTATCCTAAACAAACAGACCAATATCAATGACGAAATTAGGGAACGGATTACCAAGGGTAGGAAAGCCATTGGAGCATTAAACTCACTCCTTTGGGAGAAAGAAATCAGAAGGGAAACAAAAAAGAGAATGTACAAATGCATAGTGGAGAGCGTGGTGATTTAGAAGAAGAAGAAGAAGTGTGGGATGTGAGCAAAAAGAATAAACAAAAATACTAGCAACTGAAATGGATTTCTTAAGAAGGAGTTGCCGAAAATCCAGACTGGAAAGGGTACGGAACACGAAAATAAGGGAAATGATGTGCAAGGAACAGATTGTAGCAGACGAAATCGAAAGACGACAACTAGTATGGTTTGGACATACCAAAAGAATGGAGAACAGATGACCCAAGAAAGTTCTGGAATGGATACCATCAGAACGAAGGAAGAGAGGACGACCGAGAAGAAGCTGGCGAGACGACATAAAAGAAGCAATGGATGCTAGAAATTTAGAAGAGGAAACTTGTGACGATAGACAAAATTGGAAACGGGGGACAGAGACGCGGCGACAGCCGTAGAAATCTGTTGTTATATATATTAAACAAATTAGTGTGAAGAGTGCTCATTTTTTTCTAACACGTTAAACAATACCGTAAACATATCCGCAAAATAAATTATTGGTGTTGGTAGAACTGATAGAAACGTCATAAATAAAATCGTTAATATCACCGCTATTTTAAATAGAAATGTCATATTGTGATATGTCGTCGAAGAGGGAATTTGAACTAGAAACAAGTATGAGCAATTGACTTGAATCCTTTTTTTATCCTTAGATTGAGGCGGAGCGATCGTGATTTTCCATGGAAACGGAGGAAGAACAATTGAAATTGCCCCTGTCTTTTTGTTTCATTTTTCCTAACATAGATTTTTGACAGTTCTGTAATTTTTACTGTTTTATGACAAAAAGGCCTTACATGCGTACGCAGCTTTGAGTGTAGACGGGTCATGCGTATTCACTACCCAGGAAAAAGCGTGCTGAACGTGCCAAAAGAAGTTTCACTTCAAAAAACTCATGAAGGTTTTGGCTTTTGTAAAGCAAATATTAATTCATGAACAAATTTATGACTCTATTTTATTGTTTATGCCTGTTTTTAATGACCTTATTAAACAAATTCCTTTAAAGAGACCTCATTTTTTTCTAACACGTTAAATAATACAGAAAACTCAACCGCAAAACATATGTCGTTGAGGAGGGACTTTGAACTAGAAAAAGTATGAGCAATTGACTTGAACCCTTTTATACTAATATGGGGCTCTAGCTAGCGTCTCGCCGTTTAAGGGGAGCCTCAACTCGAACTCCGCTCGACACTTAGAGCTAGACCTAGCACGGCACCTAATGAGGCTTCAGTCAAAAGCGTCTAGGGATAGGGCTACATTTTCGATGCGATACCGTGCATGCGAAATATCGGAATTATCCATATGTTTAGTGGTGGTGTAGTAGGTAGAGGTTTTGCCTGTTAATTCTGCGCTGCGGGTTCGATTCCCGTCGGTCGGTCGCGACAGATATTTTGTTTGCCTTTTTTTTAAGGTTATGTTTCTTTTTTATTAATTTACTTTTTTTTTTCTTAATTTTGGGTTAGTTTTTGTTGATTGCGCCCCCGTAACGAGGGAGAAGGCCACGCAAAGCCATAATAATACCTATTATTCTTGTTTCGCCATTGCGCATGCACGGTATCGCATCAATAATTTAGCCCTATCCCTAGACGCTTGTTTTACCGATGTTTTAGATGCTGGGCCTGTGATACGGCGGCCCGGTGTTCAATTCCTGTCGATTTATTTATTATTTTTTTTAAGGTTTATGTATGTAAAAAGTATTTTTTTTTCTTCATTTTGGGCATGCTTTGGTTTGGGTTAGTTTTGGTTTCAAATAATACATTAGGCTCATTAGGTGCCGTGCTAGGACTAGCTCCAAGTCCGCTCGACAATGTTAGCCGTATTCGATTGAGACTGGAGATCAATTCAAAATGAACTGAAACTGAACTGATATTTGAGTTCAGTGAGCCAAGGTCAAATGAGATTATGAAAACAATTAAAAAAAAAGCCGATTGACAATTGACATTTCAATGCCATCTTTTACCTGAACTACTGAGCCGATCTAAGTGATCCCGGTCCATTTTCGGTTCACTTACAGGTGCGCTGGATCACTTTTTAGGTAGTGGGGGCAAAGTGATATTTTTACAATCGAACACAAATCAGTCCAATAAAGTTCAGTTAGATCGATCTGAATCGATCCAAAGTAGTGAATCGAATACGGCTTTTGTTTACACATTTTCACCCTTTTCGAGAAAAACAGTAATATGAGAGGTCGGCTCAGGTGCGCCCGCACCGAGCGGAGGGCATTGTATGAAGTGAAAATGTAAACATTAAGCAACGCCTGCAGCGCCATAAATCTTGCCGTTCGGCAAAAGTTGGGATAACGGCTCCATGTAGCGGCGAGACACTAGTGTCAGAGTCTATAGATATTCTACGGTGGAGCGATTGTGATTTCCTTGGAAACGGAGGAAGAACATGTGTAAATTGCTCCTGTCTTTTTGTATCATATTTCGTAAGTTAAGATTTTGCCACGATAAAACCTAATAAAGATAAATTTACGTACTGCTTCGTTTTAATTAAAAAAAAACCTATACAGGGTGGGCGAAATTTGTTGCCATTAGATAGGGGATGAATTACTATTTTTGAAGAGAAAACTAAAAAAACGATATTCAATAAGACCGCTGTACTATATAGGGTGTAAAAATAGGGATTAAAGGTTTTTTAAATTGGTAAGTATGTGTCTTGGTTTTGTTGGGTTTATTAATTCCTAAGGAATTATTTTTGGATGCTCCTACAAATTAGGTAGATATTGTTCACAGTAAAGCCCTCATTTTTCCAGGCTCCTCCAATCGTTGTTACTGCACACTTCTGAGGATTGATATCTATCTGTATCTATAACTAACCGACTAATAATATTTCTAATACGAACGAACACACATAAACAATCTGCTTCGGCGTCTGATAAGCAATGCAATAAATAATGTCATGTTAATCGTAATAGAGCTTTGGTTTTCGCCTGATTGCTCATTTAGTCCACATTACGCGTACGGCAAGGTTAAACATTAACATTTTGTGTTGTCCTTCAAATGTTTTACACATTTTTGCGGGCCAATAATAATTATTATTAAGTGTGCCGGTTTACGACCTGTAATCGGGTGAGTGTCGTGTATAGTAGTACTTTTACTTTGCCATAAGGTCGCTGTAATTTGGTCGTTGACGGCTTTACTGGCAGGCATTACAGGGGGGTTTCTTAATGTGGTGCTAATATTTCAGGGTGTCACTTCTCCAAGTTCAATTCCGCAAAGACTTAATTTTTATCAATATCTCCGAAAGTACTTTAAATCTTATTTTCAATTTTGGTGGGTGTTAATAGGATATAATACCACATAGTTTGGTGAGAAAAGTTATTCTATCGCACCACCAGTGTCGTCCTTGCAGGCATGTTACACAGATTTTTTACACAAAAAGTGATATGCCACTGATATTTCTCCATATGGATATTTTTTTTTCGACCAGCCTGGTTAATCCTACATAAAAACGCTCTCTTGAGTTTTTCTCGTAGAACACACCGTTCTTGACTAAAACAATTAATTTAAAATTGCTTCATTTAGTATGATTCTTGAGGCCATTTTATAAACAGAAGTCCATATTATAAAGATAAAGGGAAAGCACGGAAAAATAAAAAATAAAATAAAAATTTACCATTTTTTTAATGGTAAAAAGAATGGGCTTTACTTTTAAATAAATGGTAAGGGAGTTCCGCTCGAAAAAAAATAAGTACTTGGTTCATTTGCGTCCTCATTAACCAACTAGATAAATTACAATTTCACCACCAATATTAACTCGATTGGAGTTGGCTTGCCCGATCGCCTGATCTAAACCTCATCGATTTGTTATGGGGCTATAACAGTGGTTTTGATGGCAATATTAATATTTGCAGGCATGGGCTCAAACAACAAATCCTAGTAATCCAATAGCTATTATTGCATACATTATTCTACTGATAACAAATTGACGAATTAATTCACGAATTTATTCATGAATAATTAGTATTTGCTTTACATGAACTAAAAACTTAACTTACGAAATATGAAACAAAAAGACCGGGCCAATTTACAACTGTTGTTCCTCCGTTTCCATGGAAATCACCATCGCTCCGCCCCCATACTAGTGTAAAAGAAAGGGTTCAAGTCAATTGCTCATAATGTTTTATAGTTCAAAATCCCTCTTCAACTACATATAGAGTGTTAATTAAGTATGTGCCATAACTTTAAGGGACGATTCTTTGAGTGACTCTAAGATGAAAAGTTCCAAGTCCGGAGATGCTTCGTTTTCAAAATACAGGATGTTAAACTTAAAAAAAAATCGTTTTTTCGGAAATATCTTAAATATCCTTTAGCCGATTTTGTTGAAATTAGGCAGTTTTATTTCTAGTGTTAAGGGGCTAAACTAGCCTGAACTGGAGATTAAATTTATTGAGTCTATTGGCGGCCCCTTAACGAATATAATCCATTGGCTTTTAGGAATTTGTAGAGGCTATTGGTGCTAAAGAGCAAAGAGAACGGACGCCATAACTGAAATAGTAATTTTCCGAAAAATTAAGCGGATCGGCCAATTTGAATCAATAGATTGGCCTACAAGATTGCCTGATCTAAACCGCACATATTTTTTTGTGGAGCTTTTTATCGCAATTAAATTTAGGTCATTAACTTTTCATTTATGACGTGAAATACCTGTGCGAACGCAGACATTACGTTTTCCTTTCACTTACTTAATACTATACAGATTAATTCAGTCAAAAAATGGATATTTTAATTTAATCTGCATAAGTGCCAAATAAACAGTTATTTCAGATAACGCGTTTTAAGTGATACAATTTCTCGACTGATCAAACATAAAGATTGTAAATAAATGCCTCGAATGTTATACCTATAAAACTGTATGAAAATATCTTGTCTTCTTCAAACAGAACGTTCATTAAACATTAAACAAGTTTCGTCTCTAAGTTACATAATAACACCAGACCTTCAATAAAATTAGATTACAACACTGAGTAGTACCATCAGTAAACAGATGATAATGAGTAGATAAAGCACACATTACAAGAGCCCTACATGTTTATTTTATCTACTATTATTATCACTATAGTAATAATAATTTATTTTTCTGGAGCTGAAAATCTTGGGGATGAACCGTAACTGATGACAAGTGAGGAGAAACATTTCTTCCTTTTATAAAATAGCAACCAACATATTTGAAATTGCTATTTCTATGTTTTGGCATCTAAACAACGTTATTTTTTTCAGGTTTTTTTACTCACTCTTAGGATTTAAGGACAAGGAACCGTAGTACGTAAGGCCTAAACATGCCCCCCCAAAATCCGCCGCCGTTCATTCACCCTTTCAGTCGCAGACCCTGGTTGTACCAAAACGGAGCTGCGGCTCCCGCTGGTGGGGGTAACAAGGGACTGAAAGGCATTGTTGCAGGTAAGAGGTGCTGGTGCATTTTCCTGTTCCAAAACATAGATTATTTGTAATAAAGATTGAACTACATTTTTTTTTGTTTGTGGAAGCAATTTAGTCCGGCACTGGCGCGAGTAATATAGCGTCCTGTCCTGTCGGAGCGTTCGGCGTTGCTAAATAACCTAAATAGTTGGCTAGATATAAATGATGAACGATATATATAAATAACACCATGCCTGCAAATGTAAGTTAAAAAGGCCAATTATTCCGGCTAAAGTGCCTTACCGTTCTTTATGCAGGCAAACCGGCAACGCCGAATGCTTGGACAGGATACCTTATTACTGTCCAGTACCGGATTAAAGTGTATTCTAAAAATACTTATATTTTTACAGGACAATCAGTGTTGCCAGTTTTTCTAAATAGTTGTCTAGATCGCTTTGTTTTATGCCGAATAAACGCGAGATATGACTTTTGGAAATCCTTAATTACTATATATAATTGTGAAATGAAACTTCATTGAGTTAATTTTGGGTTGGGGTTTATTTTAAGTATTTTTTTTTTATTTTTTTGCTTCTTTGAAACTTTTGGGGAATCCCCGGGTCTATGACCTGATCTTGTATTGCAAGAAGGAATCCTTCTGTCTCAGAAAAAAGTGTTCCATCCTCGAAACATATATAAGAGAGTGTTTTCGATATGTGGTCGTGCTGAATATTGTATCTGTGTTTTCCATGCAGCTGCTTTGTTGTCCATGTATTAAGTTTTCCTTCTATATTTTGCGTTGGGGTATCTGTATCCGATGGATGGGTGGTTGTGGATAGATCAAGAGGTGTGTAGTTTTTGTCAGCTTTACAAACTGCCTGGTGAAGGGATGTTTGTTTACTTAGGAAAAATTACCGAAGTTGTTGGGTCTGTTTTGTGTGTAATGCTTGAATATCTATCATGCCTTTTCCTCCTTCTTTTCTGTTTATTGTAACTCTTTCTTTACAAGAGTTAGGATGGTGTTTTCTATATCGGGTAAGCTCTGATCTGGTGAGGATATGAATACTTTCCAGGTCTGTTTGGGACCATTTGATTATACCAAACGAGTACGTGAGTATTGGGATTGCAAACGTGTTGATGGCTTTGAAGAGGTTACGAGCGTAGAGGGGAGTTTTTAGTATGGCTAGTAATCTTCTTTTGTATTTTTTCTTTAATTGTGTTTTTATATCTGTGTGATTTATCTTGGTGTTTTGTTGGAGTCCAAGGTATTTTTTTTTTCGTTCTCTGTCATGTTATTTAGTATTTCATTGTTTATGGTTTCTCTGTTTTCGCTTTCATTCCATTTACATCTTTCGATATGTAATGCTTTACATTTATTTATACCAAATTCCATTTGTATATCTGTTGTAAATGTTTCTGTGATCTTGAGCAATTCTTTAAGTTGTGATGGTGTTGGCGCGTATATTTTTATATCGTCCATATATAAAAGATGATTGATTTTATGTTGTGTCGTTTTTTATGTTTTATGTTAAAGCCATATTGGGAGTTATTTAGTGGGTTTGAGAATGGGTTTAGGCACACGCAGAACCATAAAGCACTCATTGCATCGCCCTGGAAGATGCCTCATCGAATGTCTAGTTCATCTGTCTGTACGGTTTCTAAATCTGAGATTATCGTAATTTTCGTTTTCCAGGTTTTCATTATTTACGTCAAGAATTTTTTGATTTTTGTGCCTATTTTGTAGATGTCTATGATTTTTGTTAACCAGCTATGTGGTACGGAGTCAAAAGCCTTTTTATAATCTATGTAGCAGGTGTGTAGATTTCTGCGTTCCTTTTCAGTCTGTTTTAGAATGACTGTATCTATTATTAATTGTTCTTTACATCCCTGGCTGAATTTTCTGCAGCCTTTTTGTTCTTCTGTAAGTATGTTATGTTTTGTTAAGTGTTTGTCTATTTTCTGGCATATGAAAGCTGTTATTATTTTATATAATGTAGAATGGCATGTTATTGGTCTAAATAGTTACCTGGATTCTTTGTGTCTGTGTTTTTTGGTTTGACATATGTATTGCCTTGTGTCAGGAATTTTGGAAATATGTCTGGATTCAGAATGACTTTGTTTATTTCCCTGGTGAGTGCCTCACGTGTGGATGTGAGCTGCTTATATGAAAAGTTTTGTATTTTATCTGCTCCTGGGCATTTCCAGTTGTGAGTATGTTTGATGGTCTCTGAGAGTTCTTCTTGTGTGATATGATGATCGATCTGTGTTTGTATATGATTGTACCGATCTGTTTCTGTTTTGATCCAGTTATTACTGTCTTTATGTTGTAGAGGTGTTGACCATATATTTGCCCAGAAATCTGTTAGTTCTTGTTTAGTAGGTATTTCATTAATGGAATTGTTTTCTTGTGATGTTATGGGTTTATAAAATTGCCTTTCGTTTCTTTTAAAGGCTAAGTTGGTATCTTTTCTTTTATTAGACTCTTTATATCTACGCAGTCTACCAGCGTAAACAGCGAACTTTTGTTTCATAGTGTCGAGGATCCCTGGATTTGTTCTTATTGGATTATTTTTCAATATTTTCGCTAGAGATTTTTTTTAACTTTTTAGACTTATGCCGCTTATGTGCTGGGTCATGTGTCCTATCTCCCTTCTGAAGTTTTTTGTTTTGTTTTCTATCCTAATTTGCCACTTCGGTTTATGTTTTATTCTTGTTTTTCCTGCTTGCTGTGGGATTTTTTTGCCGTTATGTTTGATTATTGTGACTGCTGCTGTGTATATGATTGTGTGAATGTCTTCTAATGTGCTATTGTGTGTTAGATACTTAGTGATTAAAATGTTCATAGTGTTGATAATTTGGGAGGTATAGGACTTAAATATTAGTCTTGGAATGGGATTTCTTAGATCTGGGTTTGTTCCCTGCCAATATGATAGGTTCATTTCCATTTCCTCCTCTAGCTGCGAGTTTTCTTCCATTATTGGGTATATAGGCATTTCGGAAGGTTGGTCCTTGGTTTTTTCTTTGTCCTTGGTTTTTGTTGTGTGCTCGAGTATGGGTTGTGAAAGATTATGTGTAATTTCACTATCTGCCATTTCTTCTTCACCAGTCTCCACATATGTAGCTTCATTGTTGTCATAGGGTTCATGGGCCACTTATTTTTTATTAGTTCCAGTTCCATGGCATTAAGTCTATTTATTATCTTTTTTGATCTATCAGGCGTTGTTCTGTTACGGTATTTGACAGTTCTGGGTATGATTCAAGAAAACGTAACGTGCGTGCAATTCGTGTCTGTAATTTATTTGGATGGTTTCCAATTTTGTTGCTTTGTAGTAACAACGTATGACAGTTCGGTTCATTTGGTCATTCCATGTCATTCGTTGTCGTGTAATTCCAGCCTTTGTGGTTGCTGGAAGTCCAGGCAAAACATGTTGGGCTTGTGTACCATCTATTTTTCGATTTGATCTGTTGATGGGAATATTGTTGTTAGTATCGTACTCTGGTGTAATGAGTTCAAAATGCCCTGCTGATGGGTTGCCAATTAGTAATAGATGTATGATTGCAGCATGTTTCGATTTGCTTATAATTGTTGGCCTGATTCTTAGCATTATCTTCTTTGTTTTCGTTGTTCTACTTTTTGAACATATGTGAAAGTTTAATTTCAGTATTTCTGATAGCGCTAAGATTTCCAGACTTCCATATGTTGTTGTTTTTATCATATGTGAATAGTAGTTGTCTATATTATTAAGTTTATGGCTTTTAATCAGTGCAAATGATTTTAGTTCATCCCAATGTTGTTTAAGATAGTTTAGAGAATTTTCTCTTAATAATTCCTTGTATCTATCTTGGTGGCCATACAGATATTGGCTCATTGCTTTAAAAAGGCAACTTCCATCTCCAACATTATCCGATCTAAGGAAGGTTGTTATTTTTTGGTACTGGTAAGGATTAACATTAGCTGTGTTGTCGTCAGTTTGGTCGAGCAGAAGATTCCCACGCCGTTCTCGACCGTCACGGCGCTCGTCCGAAGCTTTTCCTTGTGTTTTTAAGAACCATTTTGTCTCACGTATCAGGGGGTTGGCCTGATAAGTGGTTGTTTCTCCTTCTCGCGTCAGCCTCAGCCTTCAGTTCTCGTCACTGTTGGTTACCGAATCTTGAGGTCATCCGGCTGAGTTGACAAGGCCTACCAACAGTGCGAGTAAGAATTGGCAAAGAGAGGCTATTTGAGACGCATCGTTTGCCCATTTAGACCTCTCTCAGTTTTAAGACAATTTACTGTGCCCAAGCCTCCTTGGCTATAGCAGAGAGTGAGGCTGCTCTATGACAGTAAAATAAACCACTAACGCCCTTACTGTTCCGCTGCTTAACTCAAGCCGTAGTTAAGCAAGCGTAATCTTCAGGCGCAGCCTGAACATATTATTATTATTATAATTAGTATTATCATTATCATTTTGGACCACACCATAATGTTACTGAAGAAAATCGAATATATAACGGCTTTAATGATATCATAATTAATTTTTTTTGTATATAAATATGTGTGGATACTTCAAGACTGTATAAAGCTGGCTCTAGTGGGAGTGGTACCGGTTAACAAGAAGGGATCCCCTTGTAATTAATTATTTGACAAGGCCGTTTTAGGCCCTGCTGGGTTATGGCATTAAGCGAAATTACTTGTACTCAGTAGTAAGCTTTGAGAAGAGAGGCATTGGCACGCAAATCTCATTTTTCGACCCGACGTCCCACAAAGTTTCCTTATCGAGAAACTGCAATTCTGTAAACATATACATATTTCCTGGAAAACTCCACCTAATATCTAATGCTATTGGCTGAAGCAAAAAAGTTCACATATATAATATATAGGGAAGAATTTCTTAGAATTGCAGACTAATCATTTTTTAGGTGGTATAACTGGTGGGATTGAAATCTGCATAACCTTTCCTACGGAGTATGTGAAGACGCAGCTGCAACTTGACGAGAAAGGCGCGGCCAAAAAGTACGAGGGAATCGCTGATTGCGTGAAGAAGACTGTCAGAGGCTACGGGTTCTTCGGTCTGTATAGGGGCCTAAGCGTGTTGCTGTATGGATCTATACCTAAGAGTGCTGTAAGGTAGGTAATTAATATCGACTTAGACACATTTTGACATAGATTGAGTTAATTTTGATTAGTTGCATTAATAGTGCAGCCAGGAAATTTAACTTGACAATTGGTTATAGTTCTAACCCAGAAACATTGATCCTAACCTATTTTTAATACATATAATTATTTTAGGTTCGGTGCCTTCGAGACTTTCAAAGATCTGATGGTTCAACCGGACGGTACGTTATCGATTGGTAACCGATTACTCTGTGGACTGGGCGCGGGCGTTTCCGAAGCCATATTCGCTGTCACGCCAATGGAGACCGTCAAGGTTAAGTTCATCAACGACCAGAGGAGCGGGAATCCCCGTTTTAGGGGCTTCTTCCATGGTGTAGGCCTTATTATAAAAGAACAAGGTATACTATCACATACAATGTCAAGTAGGAGGGATTTCTGTATGGCCTTCATTCATAAATGACTGATTTTAGGTATTGGTGGTGTATATAAAGGCTTGACAGCCACTATCATGAAACAGGGTTCCAATCAGGCGATACGATTCTTCGTCATGGAGAGTCTAAAGGATTTATATAAGGGAGAAGACAAATCTAAACCCGTTCCTAAGTGGTTGGTGGGAGTGTTTGGTGCAGTTGCTGGTAAGTCACACTATTCAGAGTGTCTTATGAATACGTATTGGGAACCATTTACTGGTTCGAATGGTTTCTTTGTCGCCTAGAGGGAAAGAGAGAGAAAAATGGAAACAGACAGGGGTACATTGCACGATATCATTACTTACTGTGAGGCTAATCAGATTGTGGGTTCCCCATTTTGGCAACAC
The DNA here is from genome assembly GCA_016904865.1 of Pissodes strobi. Lineage (NCBI taxonomy): Eukaryota > Metazoa > Arthropoda > Insecta > Coleoptera > Curculionidae > Pissodes > Pissodes strobi. The sequence goes on from MU183172.1 coordinate 43,010, forward strand.
CTTAGAAATGCAGATTTCTGAGATTTCCATAACACTGACGCTTTGTAGCTCTTTTGCCTTTAGAATAAAATTATTATTTTTTTAAATTTAAAACCAAAAGACTTCAACACTAAGCAAGGATATCAGTCAAGGAAAACCTGCACCAGACGGACATCAGTGTGATAAAATTCACTACATGAAATATCTAAGAAGTGGTTGGGTCACAGTGTATTAATGTTGACATTGTTTTCTAGGAGCCGCATCAGTGTTTGGAAACACCCCCCTAGACGTAGTCAAAACCAGGATGCAAGGCCTGGAGGCCAGCAAGTACAAAAACACCTTAGACTGCGCCATACAAATATGGAAACACGAAGGCGCGTTCGCGTTCTATAAGGGCACGGTACCTAGGCTAGGTAGGGTGTGCCTAGACGTGGCGATCACTTTTATGATCTATGATAGTTTTATGGAGTTATTCAATAAGGTCTGGCCTTAGTTTTTAGTCGACATGTGACTGGAGGTAACGGGCAGCTGGATGAGGTTGGAGACGTATATTGGCTGATTCTAAGGAGATATTCTGTTAATATAGATAATTTTGATAAAATAAATTTAAAAAAATCATGAACTCTTGGATAACCTATATCGGGCTGGTGTTTGTCGAGGTTAATTTTTTTGCCTTGATCAATCTTCCTGTAGAAGTTCTTCATATCCGGAAGTTTGATTTAGAAATGTGTGTATGTACCTTTTTTGAGACTTAGAGCACTTGTACAAAGGAGAAGTCATAGACGTGTTTTACTATATTAGTAACTTTTAGGTCCTGACAAATTTAAGTAACCTCATAAGCAATTACTAGATCCAAAAATGAAATTGGGGTACAAATGATAATATTCTCAGATTTTTTTATTGCATTAGGAGTAAAGAATTGAAAAAGTAGTCTCATGCAGTATCTCATCTAAATTTGCTGAAGATGGAACCCGGAACACCCTTTAGCAAAAAATTTAAAGGAAAAACGTCGAGAACAATAATTGACAACTTTAATAAATTAGTCTTTCGAACAGTAACAACTCATATCTTATATCAAATATAAATATTTAAGGTAAAAATTAACTAGAAGATGTAATATAAATGAAGATTTTCATAAACCAATATACTTCTTCCCCACATTACAGTCGAATTAAATGCCCCAAACCAAATGACAAATAAAGTACTGTTTTTTGTAGCTTTTATACAAAAATACTGAGTCGAGATTCAAACGTAAGCATTTTTGCGTCATTCCAATTTTTGTATTTAATTTATTTGTTTTTTTTTCTTCCTTTAACACATTCCTTAAAGTGCATTTTACGCGAAAGTATATTGTTAAGTTGTCAATGTAGCCAATATTACAACAATTTAATATTTATTGTCTACAGTTAGACCTTATACTGCCATTTAAAAATTACAATTTTGTTATATATGTTTTGTTTATTATTATTTTTTAATCTTTTTGTGATTTCTTATTAAGTTTGATTTATACAATTTTATCATAAACATTTAAGCATACTTGAAAATCAAGGATTTTCTATATTTTGATCAATTGTATACAGGGTTTCTGGTTAGATTTTTTATATTACAAACTTATAGACTCTACATTGGGTGGTATTCAAAAAGGTTTAGGATTTTGCTCTAACCACTGAGAATTATTGACAAAAAGTAACAAATAAATGACAACAGAAAAACCTAAAAAATGAACCTTAATATTTGCCTCTTTAATAAAATATTATGCCCATTAGTACTAATAATTGAATAACGTGAATTAAAAAAAATGGCAGATTTATCAATATTTTCGATACAATCCCTGCAAAAAATTACTTAAAACAAATTTAAAATTGTATGTTAAAAAGTACGTAATTTTGTTATTTATTTGTTTATTGTTATTTGTTTTATGATTTTTATGGTGTATATTCGGGATATGGTAAATTGTTAATGCTTTTGATCTAGTTTGTAACGAAATTGTTTGTAGCTATATGCAACAGTATTCTTTCCTGATTTGTATTTATTGTTTTTAATCGTTGTATTTTTCCAGGTTTGAATACTGTTGAATATATATACTCTGTCCTGTACGTATTATTAAGGTTTTTACAAAAGTTTCATTCCTTTGTGATGATTTCACAAAAATAACTATTGTTGATATATCTCAATTATATTTTGAAATTTCTGTTATAGTGTAAATGCAGTGGACAACAAAATAAATAAAATGTGTCGAAAAATATGAATCTTATTTTTGTTTCATCCCTAAAAATTTCCTCTCTAAGTTTGTCAAATATACCTACACTTTGTATAAAAATTTAAATTTGGGACGCCATATTTATCCTTCCATTAAAAATATCACCTCTGGGCGAAAATGCGGCAACGCTGTAAACAGTGTAAATTTAGGTATGCTATCCAGTGGGTCTATTTGAATATTTTTTCTGTATAATCGTAATGTTTCCAAAGGAATTTTTTTATACGAACGCCAAAATTGCGTGAACGCACTTCAGTGGGCAGCGCCTGTGCTTGTGGACCACTCCCCAGAAGCACAAAACAATATTTGCTATAATAATATGGCCGATGGCGATAGCACCCTTGGTTTCCGTTCAGCTCTATGCTATGGTGATAGCATTTTCATTCTGTTCAGCTCTACGCCCTCTATAAAATCGCTGTAAGTACGTAAGAACGACGCCGACGTAGAGCCACAATCACCTTTACCCCAGTCGGCTGTGGAAGAGCACGTGAGGTTTTGCTCGATCTCTTTCTAGCACATCGGATATTGATTGTGCTTAACACTATGCCTCTCTCTCTACTTCCCTTTTACCTTTTATTCTGTCAGTAGTCCCCCTATAACCCTTATCTATGGTGAGTAATGTCAGTTAATATTTTCTGTCCCTTCCCTTACACCTTTATAATTATTGTCTTTTAATATATATACCTAAACAATAGATTAAGCTAAAGACGAAGAATAAGAATTTGCTTCGATATACCTAGGTATATATAGGTATACGATGTTATTTTTTTCCATAATATTGAATAACACAGTGCCATTACTTACAAGCATTCCTTGGCTTCTTGTAAAATTAATAGGCGAAAATACCAGGTAGTTTTACCGGAGCTTCATTCCGAAGAGATCTTGTAACCATTCATCGATAAATATTAAGTTTAATCATTGTTTGGGTTTGGCTCTAGAAAAGCAACTTCATCTTGTTTCAGAGGTTCATCTCATCGGGTTTTCAGCTTATAATGTACTTTCACAGATGGCGCCTCCAGTTATATGCTTCCAGCTTTTGGCTTATGAATTGGTTGACATGCATTTGGTTTCCAAATTTCAATATGCGTTCAAGGTCTCAAGGGGTCGAATCCCAAGGTCATACATAGCTCAAGTCGTCGAAATGGCGTAACCTATACATTATTTATTTTATAGGAATTTTTGTAGGTCCTTTTATTTGTTATGACAAACGCTCTGACGCAAAAGGGACCTGGTATGAGAATGAAAGGAAAATAATCGATGAATCGATACCAAAGAGTATATTTGGTTATAACAGAGTATAACCAGAGTATAACAAACCAACGAGTAGCGACATAAAGCGTCGGCACCTTTGATGTTCAAGGGACCGATTCCGGCAGAGCCGATGACAGATGGACTTCATATTTGGAAACTGCTCAAACCATGAAGTGGCTCGAAAGAAAGCGACTCTGCGACTACACTATAAAAAACTTGAAGTGGAAAATTGATCATTTTTCATATTTGAATCGATTCCGTATAGCTTTTCTATAATATAGTGGTTTTTCCTACTTCCTGTCACCCTTGTCGATAATAATTTCTGAAAGCTTTCGTTATAAAAATATATATTACTTATATTTCTTCTACGATTTATTGATAAAGGAATCTCAATAGTTTCTTGGGATTTTATTTAAATTTTTAGTTTCCTTTAATGAGGGCGCGTTGAGAGAAAAATAAACCCCTCTGTATTTCATGATATCATTTATCATGTTAAGATGTTGATGTGTCAATTTTTAATATAAATAAAGCACTTTGAGCTTACACCCGCCTGGTTTGGAGGCTATTGAAGAGGTGTAGCAGAGGTTTTTGATAGGTAGTAGAAAAATATAATATTGTACGACGTTTTCAGCGGTTCTCAAATAGACATTTCTTATTGTACTAGTTTCAGCAACTTCTTGTTATTATTAATAGTACTCCATTTCTTTAAATTACGATAAGTCATATTTACAAAGGTATTGGGTATATTTTTTGAACCATTGAAATGTGGAGGAAAATTAAAATTGATTCTGTAACTGTTATCGGTAGGCTAAGGAGATGTAAGTCAGGAGTACTTAATTACTTACCCGAGTTGCCTTAAGGGATTCTAACCCTCATACCCACTGTTATGAAGACAATGGGGTGTTAAATTATTAATTTAAATAAAAGACAACAATTTTCACTAGTCTAACAACGTTTATTAATCAAAGGTGAAAGTTAATTTGCGGCGTAGATTTCGGTAGAAATGCAACAAAAATGTTTAATTTCAAAGTTTAGTAAACAAATTTTGACATACGTGTACAACGAAAAATAAGAAATTACCACCTAAAGGCAGGACTAAGCCATCCCAGGGAGGGATGATTGACTATGTCCTCTATACCTAAGACATGGCTCGAAAAAAAAACTATTACTGAATGATGGTCTAACATTAGCAACTTCTCTTGTAAAGAGGAAGAGAGCACCTACATTCCCGCCGACCTTGTTCGATCCTCCTCCGTCTCGGTACTCTATTTACACTGCTGACAGATATATTCGTTAAAATTCCTAGCAGAAGCATTTAAAGGGATAAAAGTTGAACTGTCTTCCCAGGGACATGAACTTCGGTTAACTTAAATACTAGCTTTATAAACAAACATTATGGTAACAATTTACCGTTCCATAACCCTACTAATAAACCATACAATATTACTCATAGCAATGAGCACAAATTAACAATACCATATCTAGATCATATAACTTAAAAAAAAATGCTTTAAGAGAACACACACAGCTCTAAACGCTACTATTTACATACATAAGTTTTCATAAATGAGGGTAAATTGTTATGAAATGAAAAATGCAATAATTTTTTTTCAACTATACATGTGTGAGGATTTTGAATTTCCGAATGCATTTTTTATGAAAACTATTACATTTTTGAGATGTCTATTATTAAATTTTAAAGTATAAAATATTTTTAGTCTTATAAATAGTTTTAATGCAAACAGCTTGGGAAAATTTGAACAGGTATGGAGAAATTGAAGTTTTTCAAATATATTCACTAAATAATTAGAATTTTTTTTCGCCGGTACATATGTTCTTAAACTGCTAGTTGAAAATACTTTGAAAGCTGTATATAAAATGAACCCACTTTTCTGGTGGTGATGACAAATCACCAAAAGTACCTTTAATTGCATTAAAAGCTTTAAAATGAGACAGAAGTTTGTCTACATCAATACTAGTACATGCTCTGCTAAAAGCATAGCAAATGTCACATGAATGTACTTCCAGACACCTTTTCATCAAATATCCCCAGACATGATAGCATTCTGTGTTGAAACGGTTTCTTTACGGTAATTGCAATCAGGCAAGGAAATTGTTGCAGTTGCTGTTTCCGACTCCTTATTAATAATTTCTACCATGTCCATGGATTTTAAAATAATGAGAACATCATCTAAATCCGCCCTACAATTGATGTGATTTGAGTGGAAATAAATCTGCAAAAATAATTTTGTGAAGGCACTTTGAAACTGTATTGGTGTGAGATTTATGCAATTATCTCCCGCTTGCCTTACACTTCCAAAGCAATTTTCTAAACAATCAGTCTTCCGCTTTTAAGATATTTATACCAACAGTTTAAAAGTTTTTGCCATAAATTGAGAAGACCTCTTATTGTAATAGACCAACATTTAATAATCTTGACCATTTTTGTTTAATACCTTTGAATTTAGCAAAAAATCCAAAGCTTTGTTTAAAAATTCTAACTGTGAATCAGATCTGTCAAACACATTCTTAAATTTATAAGAATTATTTAATGATAAGAAGTTCAAGATATCAAACAGATTACTAGGTTTTTCTACAATATAAATTGTTGCAAAAGCTTCATTTGGAAGTGCACCCAAACTCATGTATGTATTCAGACCACTGGCAATTGAGTCGACTCGCTCAAAAGTTGAGCGGCATAACTCACTCTCATTTTTAAAAAGTTGTGGGATTAAGGTGAGAATTAGTGAGTTTAGGTGCTCACCTGTGGTACTGCTTTTTAACGGAATTATAGAAACATTTAATAAATGACCAAGACGTTTTTCTACCCTGAAAGCAAAAGGTGTGCTTAAGTTACAGCGGGTGGCCTTAGTTAAATGACATGGGTCAAAAATATAGAACATATTCTCACCTCCTACCTGAAACTCTGTATTTTTAGGGGTAATTTCTAGACATTTAGTCAAATCAATAAAGTTCGAGCCCATGTCACTTGCTATGCCTTCCACTTTTAAATATATATACTTTAAATTTAAAATACAATCTTCTAAAATAGCACGAAGTTTATCACCCATTGATACAAAGGATGCAGTGTTTATCCTTATCAGTCATTGTCTTCATTTTGATTTCAAGGGCCTTATATATTGATATATTATGTAGTCCTAGTTGACATTGCAGCTCTTCAGCAAGTATAGTTGGTGAAAAGTGAGAAGGTAGAATTATCTTTTCTTATGTTGATTGGTTGAATATCATCTAAATTCACCCATTTTGTTTCTTCATCTTTTGAAATATTAGGACCTGAAAGTGATAATAATAATGAAGGTATTGTTAATACAGTATTAACAACAAGCATAAGGCTATTTAATTGCAGTCAAACAATATCATGTTAGTACCAATAAAGTGTCTGACAAATATCAATTAGTACAACTCAGATAAAAACTGGAACTATTTATGTAACCAGTAGATACTTTCTATTGGGTACATGAGGTGAAATATCTGAATTTTGAGTACCTATCAGGGTAATTACTGTTTTATAACTAACTTGTAAATAATAAATCCAACCAATAAATTTTTTCTACTCATGGAATTCAACATGATGTTGCTAAATTCAGTCATAATGATTAGACAAACGAAATAGCTGTAACAGCTTGTGCCATTAGGAACAATACTGATACTTTGATTTTTTTATGTCAATGAACAATTGCTATAAAGATTTACCTGCAAGGATCTTGATTTTCTTTGGTGGTTCTTGAGATGAATCTTGACTTGTCCTAAATACCCACTGTAGATATTTACCAAATATTGTAGGACTTGCATCAGGTACGAAGTGCTTTCTTGCAGAGGTTATCTTAGAAAAATACATTTCCTCAAAGAGAACTTCACATAGTCTATATGCCATCATCTGTTTTATCCAGTATATCACTTCTAATAGAAGCTTCTATCCAGACTTTGACACTGAAAGAAAAATTTCATTAGATCTACCTATGATGACTGTAATTTATAAAACTTAAAAAAATTATTTTTAACACACGCTTGGTCATTTTGGAATTTTTGATTACAATACAGGAGGGGTAGAGATTTTAAGCTTGCCATTATACCCAGAAAATGAAGCATTTATAACACGTCAAGGCACATATTATTCCAGTTTTGGAATGCCAGCTAAGTTCTGCATGTGATATCTTTTACAATTCGCAATCAAAATGTAAGTGGACTTGAATTAGACATCTACACATTTGGCAAAACTAGAGTACTTAGAGCAAAACCTCCAAATGTCAAGTGTGATGTAATTTTCTTCGTAAGTTTATCGATATAAACTCGTCTATGAACTTGCCGAGGTGGTCATTTGAGATATATTATATTTCATACCTAATTCCCATGTTTTAGTTTTACAATAAAGGCATAAAGTTCAAAATATTCCATTAGCTTTTCGTTGTATCCAAATAACAAAATAGTCAGTTCTTATTGAGACACCCTTTATATATGGATGCTATACTTGCGTAGGTACAACAAATATTATGTTTAATAAAATAAAACAAAAAAAAAACAGAAATAAATTAAAAGTTAACAAAAATCTTACAAGAAAATATGTCTCTTAAGAGGTTGGGTTATCACATAAAAGAACTAAATAATGCTGATTTAGTTACGGTGTTTTAGAAACAGAATCAAATAGCAATTCTGCTCATTTCTTTTTTGACAATATCCTGGATTTTTGTTTAGGAAGATACTAATTATTGTTTTGGAATTATTGGTTAAGGTAAGTTCTTCGGCAACAAATAATTGTTCCCAACTTGATGTCTAAATATCCATAATTCCCAACTAGCTCATTGCTATTGGAGGGCCAACCTACAATGATGTTTTTCTGTCTATTTTCAAAAAAAACCTTAATCCTTTGTTTGTAGTAAATTTCTTTTCATTGTCTTTTATACAATAGTAGCAGACATTGATAAACAGAAGCATAATCTCTCCAAAATATTTAATATTATGTACCCAAATTTGTTGTTTGGAAGATTCGGGAAGATTTACTGGACATTAGGGTATGATTTAAACTAGAATATTACATCTGTGATTCAAACGCACTAAAGACACGTTATGCTAGAGAGAAACTCTATACATTATACACACAAAATATTTTGTGATTACACAAACCGAACCGCTCACCGCTCTTCTATTCTATTTTTCCTTTTTCGCGAAATAGAAATAGTTGAATTCGTTGGTTAGGTTCTCTTTTTAGGTTACTATGAAAAATGTCAGGCTTACTAAACATATAACCCAGGCCCTACAACAAATAACTTCTACAAACTAATACAGGCCGGAATAATTTAATTCCTTTACAATAGAATTATTTTGCTGGAAATTGCCCAAAGATTCTTCATGTGAGAACAGCATAACAAATTTTATAGGAACATACTTTAAAAAAGAAAGACCATTTTTAAGCAAATATACGGGTGCATTATTATTCTACTTTTGAAATTTTTTGCTCAATGCAGAATGTGGAGATATATGTTGTTGGATAAAAAAAAACTTGAAACTTAGAACAGTCTAGCAATACACATTACATGTACCTAACGTCTTTTGGAATTCAATTTATCACTTATAATTGTACTTTTTCACCACTAATACTCCTGTATCAAAATTTATCTATTCTTCAAGAGCAATTACTAACAAATAATTTAAATTTCAATATAAAAAAAAACAACCATTATATTGAGGATTAGTGTTAGTAGCTATGTACTTACCGGTGATAATCTTTAGAGGAAATTTGAAGAAAGATTTTCCATCTCCAGATCTAATTGAACAGGCACAACATGCACAAGAAATACCCGGCATGATTATACACTTATTCACTTTTAAAATTTTGAAATTACGACACAATTCAAAACTAAAACGCACTTATCAGAATTCGTAAACAACAAAAGTCAGTTTGACGGAAGGACTTCATATTTCGCACATGCGCAGCAAAATTTGGTCCCCCAGCTGTCGCTACTCGTTGGTTTGTTATACTCTGGTTATAAGCTCTCTGTCGATACCATAGATAGAAGAGTATGTATATATATATATCGATACTGTAGGCAGAGACAAGGGACTACAAAGCCAGATTCCCCAAACAGCAAGAATTCTCCGCCCACCGGCAACACTGTACTCAACTCAACGTAACCTCGGACGTTTCTTGTGCGCATGTTTGTACGGCCAAAATAACTTTTTCGTGATACGAGGGTGGGTAGCTCAAACGTACTAGCAAACAGTAGGAGTTTTCGCGTTGTGCTTTGGAAGCTAAACTGGATAGGTATTCAAATTAGGTGGTTTATTTAATGCATTTCTCAATGCAGTTGACCGAATAAGATTAGGACTAAATTAAGCAACTGAGTTATAAGGGATATATTTACAAAGCAACGCAGCGAGTGTGTCAGATATAAACGTTCTGGTAAAACTTGCCAGGGGCGATTAAACGTTTCCGTGGTTCATGTTCCTCAATCCCTGAATGTTCGTAGAGGTTGGCGGTATAAACTGGAAAAAACAACCTAACCCAAAATTTTGATTAGACCGCCGCGTGCCGCCGAGCTTACGGCAATTTATTTTATTTTTGGCTCTTTTGAAATCATCGTTGGTTAAAAAAGCCTAAAATGCATCATTGCTTCTGTATGGCCCTATCGGGACCCTCCGGAATATGTATGGACATGTATACGATAATTGCATTAGCGCTCGAGACCTCGAGATAAGATAAATAGGGAAATGCCGCAATAGTTGGAAATTTAGTAGATCTATCTTTTAAACTTTAGTTACTCTAAGCTTTAAATTCTTGAATTTACAAAACTTTACAACACAATATTATCAAAATGCTTGCAAATACTATTTTATTTTTTTTATTTAATTTTGCAAAATTTCAGGCTCGATACAGTGCAATGTAAATATCGATACTTTTTCTACATCCCTAATATATATAAATGCTAACGTGTTTTCAGTTTACAATGCAATTTGACAGATGGCGCATCCCGCTGTATTCTACTGGCGTTATGTATACGGATTGGTTGACGTGCATAGTGTTATCTCTCACAAACCTTACCTTACGATTGCGGTGCTTGAGAGAGAAAGAAACCCCGAAAGCCTACTTGGCCTTGCTTAAATGTCTTTACATTTAAATCCAAATTTTTGTAGTCCTTCTTTATTTGTTATTAATTAACGCAAAGGGGACGTTTCAGAGATAAATAAATATCTCTTTTATTTTATCTCTGGGACGTTTTATGCAATCAAAAAAAGTGTTCTTACGTTTATCGGTTAGCTGTGCCTGTGCAACAGTGCTACCAATGTTGCCCGAACCCCGAACTATTTCTTCAAATGTACGCCCAGAGATAAATAAATATCTTTATTTTTTTATCTCTGTGTACGCCCATGCATTTGCCATCATCATGCACGTTTGCCATTTTATAAAAAATAGTCGGCACCATCTGTTGCAGTTCGCAGTTCCTCCGTAACAATCGAATTTTTAATATAAAACAATTTTGATGACGCCCGATGTTGGTCGCTTTCATTCTAATTTTCAACTTTTACGTTTTGACATAAAATAAGTAGAGTCCGCAAACGATACAGTTCCCCGGAAAGCGAAGATTCTTTTCCCACCGGCAACGCTGTATTCAACATACCCTCGGGGGTTTCTTGCGCGCATGATTGTGTTTGTACGGCCAAATACATTTTTTCCCGATACCGGGTGCAGCTGAAACGTACTAGAAGTTAGAAGTTAAGGAAGAAACGATGGAGGAAAACATGTTAGGGCGTTGAGGAAGACAGTTTCAGGGGAATAGTGATGAAAGCCTGAATTTAGAATCGTATAGCACTGTTGAAGCTTCATGCACTGCAATGACAGAAATGAAGTTCGTTCCATTTTAAGCAACAATGAAGTAGCCATTCCACATTCCATAATACTAGCACCAAAAGAAATAGTGATTTTGAAAATGATACTTCTGAGCAGGACATAGCACATTACGTCGGAGGACCTTTGAGAATGTTTTGGTTTGGTCAAAAATCATTTGGAAGCTGATAACCTGTATTAATTTGTTTTAAAACTATGGATTGATGTTGAGTTTTTAGGCAAGAAAACTTATGTTTATGGTAACTTCATCTTAGAATTATGCTTCATATCAGCACAAAATGCCTTGTAAAATACTATAGTTATTCGTTATTGCTTTTCTCAAGTGTTGAATTATCTTCAAATAGTAATACGAAAATATTTGTCTAATTTGGAAATATATTATTTAAGTTGCTCTATTTTTACTTTCTGCAGAAATAAAGTTTTAAATTTATTACGTTAAAACGCATATGTGCACTGTAAAAACAATGAAATTTAAATTTTAAACCTCTGAAGAGTTCAAGTCAAATAGCGACAAAAAAGCTTGGATTTTTCTATTGAAAATTGGCCAGAGTATCACTGAAGACATAGTCAGCAAATACTTCGCGACAAAGGCAAACTGTATCAGCAGTAATGTTGTGGTTAAGTTGTATGTACTAAATGATCAAAAAAACAACAAAAAAACGTTTCATGGTAGGAGTGGATTTTCCCTTGAAAGACAAATTGTATGATACAAGTTTCTGGCCGGCAGGCGTAGCTTATCAAAGGTTCAATTGTGCAAGGGGCAAACATTTTTTAGGTGTGACCAACACAATAGAGTCCCCTCTCCAATAACTTCAAATGAGAACTTACAAAGCCTTAAGCCATTGCTCAAGGCGAAGCCTCAAAGACCTAACCTCACAGGTAAATCACAAAACAACCTGAAGTGCCAAATAAGTACGACTATAGGACATTTAAATGTCAGAAGTTTAAATAACAATGTTCAGGAACTTGAGGTCTTTCTATCCCAGGAGCAGCCAGAGGTCTTCTGTGTATCCGAACATTGGATACAAGACTCCAGTATTTAAAGTGTAAGGCTAGACACATATCGCTTAGTAAGCTATTCTGCAAGGAGCGAAATGAGAGGTGGTACAGCAATTTTCGTGAAGGAGCCCATCAAACATAGAAGTATTTATAGTATATAAAATACTTGAATTATCTCTGTCTGAATTTGTTAATGTTAATTATAAATGTAAAGATTTCATTGTTTTAGCTGTCTATAGATCACCTCAGGCTGACTATCATGAGTTTCTCGGTCTACTCAACATCTTGCTGGATGAGATTTACGATCCAAAAAAAAATCTTATCATGTGTGGTGACTCCAATGTGGACTTCTCTGTAGACAGTATGGGCTTGACCTTGACATCTCTTCTGCAACTCTTACATAGTTTAACACCACATGCAAATGCAGCTACTAGAGTTAGTGGCAATTCAAATACATGCATCGATAATATAATAAGTAATATTCCTACTTCTAATGTAACATACTATACTGTTGTGACTGACTTGTCAGACCAGTTTAGCCAAAAAATAGAAATTAAATACTTAGTGGAGAAAGCTAGTCAGATTTATACCAGAAAAAGATTTTTACAGGCTCAAATATTTTAGATTTCCAGAAATATTTGCCTTGTGAGAGCTGGCCGGATGTGGCCAGGCGGACGCATCCTAATCATCAGTACTATGCTTTTCAAGGGGCTTATGTTATTACTTTAATATATCGTTTCCGGTTTGTACAAGCAGACTAAAAAAGGCTCCATGCTGGGTTAACATAGAAATGATAAATTTTGCAAATAGAGTGAAATATTTATATATTCTTTACAGAGAAACAAACAGTCAGTGCATTTTAAATCAATATAAAACAGAGAAAAAAAAGTATAAAAAGTTCTTATCAGATTCTAAAAGAGCTCAAAATGGAAATAAAATATGTAACTCTCAAAATAAAAGCCGAACAATGTGGGTTATTTTTAATAAAGAATGTAATAAAAATTCTAAACAAAATAACATCACTCTTCGCTCCACCGATAATAAAATAATTGAAGATCTACATCAAATAGTTGATATTTTCTCAGATCCGTTTAACTTGTCAATTAGAACACAAAATGTAACCAGTGTAGAGAGCTTTAAGAAAAATGCCAAAAATATCCCAATTCTTTGTTTTTTACACCAGTAGACTCGAATGAAATTTTTAGAATAATTATGGCCTTACCAAACAAATATTTCTCTGGAATGAATGATGTTCCTATATTTTTATTGAAACACATTGCCTACAGTATTTGTGGACCCCTAGCTTTTATTATTAACAATTGTATTTCTTCAGGGTACTTTCCAGACTCTCTGAAGGTTGCAAAATTGATGCCAGTGTTTAAAAAGGGTGACAAACATGAATCCAACAACTATAGGCCAGTATCCCTGTTGTCCTCAGTGTCAAAGGTTTTTGAGAGGGCAATTTACAATAGACTCCTGCCATTCATTGTCAACTGTGGGGTTCTTGCAGAAAACCAGTTTGAGTTTCTGCCGGGTAAGTCTACAGATATGGCAATTTACTACACTTTAAAGGAGATATTTGAACATCTCGATAGAAATTAAACGGTGGCAGGCTTGTATTTTGACCTCTCAAGGGCATTTGACACCATAGACCATGAGCTGCTACTTTTAAAAAAACTGGAATGGTATGCTGTAAGAGGCCTGAGTCTTCAACTACTTAAATCATATTTGGAAAACAGGTGTCAAACAGTAAGCCCTAAAGTTAATGGTATCAATTATCTTTCTAGCACAACAGCCATACACAAAACGATTCCGCAGGGTTCTATATTAGGTCCACTGCTTTTCCTACTATTTGTGAATGAGCTACCGGGTGTAGGTGGGAGATTCTCGAGTCTGTCAGTTTGCTGATGACACATCGGTTGTACTGGTGGACTCTTCCCTCTCAGGACTCCCGGTGGCTTGTTCACAAATGATACATGTGGTGGCAGGTTGGTGTGAACAAAATTCCCTTAAATTTAATGGTACTAAACAGGTTTAATTCTTTATAATAAAAACAAAATGCATAATGACATGTTAATTTTCAAAATCGGTCTATACCAAACTTAGATTCAATAGAATTCCTTGGGGTTCATATGGACGCAACAGTAAGCTGGCAAGCACATATTCTAAAACTTCAAGCTAAACTAAACACTGCTTGTGCATTAATTAGAAGACTCCGTAATATAGTGTCTCTAGATAGTTTAGAAACATTTTATTATTCTTATGTGCAATCTCAATTGAGCTATGGAATATCTGCTTGGGGTTCAACTCGATATTCAATTAATATATTCAGGGCTCAAAAAAGAATTATCAGATGCATGTTGCGCTTACACCCTAGAACTTCCTGCAGACCTTTTTTCGGAGAGTTGGGAATTTTAAGAGCCCCAGCCTTTTACTTTGTAGCTTTAGTAATGTTTGTTGGGAAAAACCAACAATTCTTTATGAGAGACAGGGTTATGCGGATGGGATGTCAATAGTGACTAGAGGCAGAAATGAACTCAGGATTCCTCACCATAGTTCTGCTTTCTATGAGAGGGGTCCATATTATAGATGCATAAAGGCTTTTCAACTTTTGCCTCAGGAGGTAAGGAATGTTGAGGGGGGCGAGAGATTCAGAAAAGCAGTTCAGAATTTTGCAAGAAATAGGTGGTTTATTCCTTTGATTTCTAAATGTTATTTATGTTATATTTTAAATTTTATAAATTATTTGTATGTGTTATATTTTATCTATTTTACATACTTTCTAGTGTAAACATTTTCATTTTAAGAGTCGGTTTAGGTACTTGTATTTTTTTGTGACGTTGCTTATTTTTACTTTTTGTAATTTTGATGGCAATAAAGAAAGAAATAAAAAAAAAAGTGCGTTCGGTCAAATTTTTGCCTGTATATTTTCAGGGCGCCCCTCGTAATTCCAATATCATAGTGGACTTCTTGTAAATCCGTCTTTATCCAAGGCCACCTATAGGTGGCCTTGCTTTTCAGGTATTTCTCTTTTTCTAATAGAAAGAAAGAGCACGAGAGTTGAAGTCAAGTCAACGTCGCATCAAAAAATGTTACCGTTGGCAACGTTTGGTAAACTGTGTGACTCTGGCACGCTCCCTATGATTTTTGACATTTGACAGTTTCCAGTTTTTTAATTCTATTATTATTGTTCTCTAATATTTTAGTATTTACTGTTATTCTTTGACCAAAGAAGAAATAATCATATATATCTCAAGTAATCTTCTAATTCTCGTATCTATTTTTATATGGTTGTGCATGTTAACTGGACATGATTACGAGTATATATTACAACGAAAAGTTTACATAGGCAATGCCTATTAGGCATTATAAAAACCATTGAAGTTGATTTTTTTTTAGTTGTTTATAATAGAATCGCTAGCAAGGTAAACATGAATGATTCTTCTATTCAATTTGATCGAGTATATATAAAAGAAGAACTAAATACATATAACCAAGTAGATAGCATAATAAAAACTGAGCCCGATGATTACAACCTTTTTCCAGAGGATAATAATTCTGCCAATCATGATACTCTTGTCAAATTAATCGAAAACATCAAGCCAAAAATGTATAATGTTAAACCTGTGAAAAAATCCTGTAAAAATTCACAGTTTGAAGCAAATACTTCACGAATGCCCTGGTCTCTTTTGGAATGGAAAGTGGTAACAATAGGAAGAGAAATAATTGTAGAAGATGAATATCATCTTCTCTATGAAGACTATTTGTATAGGGATATAAGTGGAATATATTACGATCGGACTTGTAAAGGACCGTTTCTGGAAAGAAGTAAAAAAATAAGAAATTACAAATGTGCAAATTGTAAGTGTCCAGCAGCAATGCGGGTAGACTTTGGAATTACTAAAAATAAATTAGCAATAAAGACACAGTGCTCAACACATACTTGTGGCTTTCCTGTTAAAGTAGTGAACTTAGTTCCAAATGCTTATCATGCAGTGCCTCTAGAGGAGCAATCGGATTTTCGTCTTCTTCGTAATTTTGATTGTATAAAGTTTAGAGGCTATATGCATTCCAAAAATGGTGGATTTTCTATGGGAGTTAAAGGCATGGTGTACATTTGCCCAAAGTATAAAGAATGTCGTTGTAGAGGATCCATATTATTCAATGACCATGTAGTTTTGGAATATAGGGATCATTTTTGTGAAGATATAAGTGGTGATATAACAAGAAACTTCCACAAGAAGTATCCTGATGTGGCTGTGATATACCCGAATGGTGATCTACAGCCAAGACGAAGAGTTCGCCTGGAAGTTTTTTATAATGGCTTTTCATACATACAAGATGAGGATAAATCTGAACATACTAAATGGAATTGCTCACAATCACGGGTTGATTATTGTCCGGCCTATTTCCTGATTCATTTCGATGAGACCAACAAGAAGGTGTGTCAGATGAAAATGGTTGGAATACATGAATGCACTAAGCTGGCTCCCCAACTCGATTCTGACTGCTTCGATTCTCCGCTGCCTAGTACTGAAGAATTCTCCACTGTTAAGGTAAAAGATTTTCGGTTACCGGCTTTTGAAGCTGTCCCAATAGCAGAGCAGGCACTTTATGAACCAATTTGCTCTGATACCTTGCCTTCTAATCAAGGAGGTAACTTTCCAGATATAATATTTAGAGGGTATCAACACTCCAAGAAGGGTACATTGGTTGATGATTCAGTTATTTACGAGTGTCCCCATGCCAAGCTGAAGAAATGCCCAGGAATGCTGTCATGTAAAGGCAATAAAATCGTTTCATTTAGAGGTCATCTTTGCAAAGCCACCAAGGGCAAGGAATCTATCAAATCGGAACCCGGTGATCAATCAACATTGTTTTTCTATTATAATAGTGATAAGATGTGCAAAGAACTCTTTTTCAATGGGTTCAATTATTTCAAATCACGTAAGAGAACCTTGAATTGTTCATATTATGAAGGCCATATAACCACATCTACGTGGCTATGTAGCAAGAGGGTGGAAATGGATTGTCCAGGTTTAATTGGCCTCAGAGATAATTATCACATCAAGTATGTCACGGAGTCCATGAGCCACACTTGCTCATCACAGAAGTGAATGTTAACAAAAAGCAGAAAGAAGGGGAATAAGAAACTATTGTGAGAAAGGTATGTAAGTAATTTAAATTAAACCTATTTTAGTTGTGTTTTATTTACAGTGTGACTTCAAATTGAGCTTTTATTACACTAACTACTGAAAAAATAATAATAACATTGACAATTGGCAAGTGATTTTAATGTACATTTTAATAGTTATGAACCTAAATAATAATTATTTCCAATATTCTTAGCTCGTATGACCATAGGTGATTCTTATCTGAATAACCTTTGCTCCATTATTGAATAGAATATAGAATAGAATAGAATATATTTCATCAGTCTAAAGTTTTTTACATTCGTCAAACAAAAAATAGGGACAATTAAAATCACTCATTAAAACGTAGATAATAATACACAGATAGTAAACTTAAAACTTAAAGTCATTCACACTTACAGTACAGGTTAAAAATATTTTAAAATCATAGAACGCCTTATCCACTAGGTAATTTTTAATCACACTCTTAAATGCCCTGACTGGTAAGTTCCTAACAGTAGTTGGCAACCTGTTAAAGAAGGCCGGTGCGAAGTGCAGAGCCGCGTTCCAAGACCTGTTAAGTCTGAGGAACCCCACCCGCAAATCATCACGTGCTCTGGTATCATATTGATGCAATTCCCCAGCTGCGACAAATCTGTCCAGGTTGCTGCGAACATATATTAGTGATTCATAGATAAAGTGAGAGGGAAGGGTAAGTATGCGGTGGCACCGAAAGAAAGGCCGAGCATCATCACGATAACCAACCCGAGCCAAGACCCGAACTGCCCTCCTCTGCAACGCAAATACTCTCGCAGCGTGGGCAGAATGCCCCCAGACAAGCAGCCCATATACACAGAGTGAGTGCACCAGCGCATGATAAGCCACCAGACAGACCTCCATCCCAACTGTTCTTGTTAGGTTTCGCAATACGAAGATTCCAGAGGTGATTTTTTTTGATATAGTAGTTATGTGATTTTCGAACGTTAATTTGGGGTCCAAGGTGACCCCAAGAAATTTCACATGATTTGTGAAATCAATACTCCCATGTTGTCTCAGAGCAAAAACTACATTCATTGTTTTATTCTGGTTGAGATTGAGATGGTTGGAAGCAAACCAGTCACCAATGCCCTCGGTACACCCGTTCATCTCCATCATAAGACATTCGTAGGCCACAGAACTCGTAAGGAAGTTGGTGTCATCTGCGTACAGGGTAACCACAGCATGTGGCAGGGCCGAGGCCACATCATTGACATATACAAGGAATAACAAAGGGCCCAGAATGGACCCCTGGGGTACACCGTGCCTCACAACCCGCTCCACTGATGACCTCCCATTTATGGATGTTACCTGTCGCCTACCGGAAAGATAACTCCGAATCAACTGACAGCTCGCTGGTACAACTCCATAATATTCTAGCTTAGTAACTAATATGTCATGGGAGACACAGTCGAAGGCCTTGAAGAGATCACAGAATGTAGCACCTACATATTCCCCCCTTTCAAGGCCCCCGACTATGCCCTCACACAACCTTTGCAAGGCCATAGTCGTTGATTTATTCTTCCTAAATCCAAACTGTTCTCCAGCGAGCAAGCCATTCGACTCAAAGTACTCGGACAGCTGAGCACTAAGCAGAGACTCAAAGATCTTAGATAGGACAGGTATTATGGATATTGGTCTATAGTTATCAGGTATGCCCTGATTGCCACTCTTATAAACTGGGACAGTTCTGCTTATCTTGAACGCATGCGGGTAGACAGAGTTTGCGATTAGAAGATTGAAAAGTTTTGCAAGGGGACCAATGAGAACATTCTTAAGAGATTTAATTAGAATTGTATTTAGGTTGTATATATCCTTACTATGTTTTCTCTTCAGCCCATCGATCGCAGACCTAACCTCGTTGAAAGTGCACTGGCGGAATGAGAACCGAAGCTGAGGATTCTTGTGGGCTTGTTGTAGGTATGTGTGGAAAGAGAGATTTGATTGAGGGAGGCATGAAATAAGTCGCTTAGCTATCTCCACAAAGTAGTTGTTAAAGGCATCCGGGCTCAGATCAGTCCCCACCCGAGGACCCACACCTCTTCTCTGGTCACCTATGCAATGCTAATATATGCAAATGTCACTTCTGATAAGCCATTCAAGTTGTATCAATATTAGACCTGCCACAGTTTTGGGGCTATATCACTTTTACATGTAATAATTTCATGTTTGCTGCATTTTGGTGTCTTTCTACTATAGGTTGTTGCATGCCCTAATGGATTTGTTTGTTTATCTGGTCTCCCAGAAGACAAATGCAAAATAATAACTGTAGCGTTGCTGTAGAGTCGAATGTGACAACGTACAAAAGCATTTGGTTTAGCTCGGCAGGAAATTGTTTAAGTATATCTGATAAGTGGTGTGTCTCTTCAGGAACGTTGCTCCCTGCTTATCATAGAGCCTTTAGTTCTAGTATTTCTTATGCACTCATAGAATGAAGACATCACATGCAAAAATATTTTTAAACTCCAAAGAAAGTGTGGATTTTATATTGGATCTGTAATATAGAGACAATTGCAAGCAATAGTTTATTTATATGAGACTATTGACCCTTCCTTGTCTGTACATATTTTAATGCTTAACATAGGTATATCAATGAAAGTTTCCAATTATTTCAGTCGCATTTTGATATCCATGGTTATCCAACACAAAATTTCTCGAACGTAGTACCTAGACCTCTCACACTTGTATGAGCTAGTGTCAGGGTTCTTGATGTGCATCTTTTTAAGAAGAATTTTTTTGTACTATTGAGAAGTACTTTCTTTCTATTCTTAGATTAATTCTGCGGTATTTCCTTATGTTTTTTGATACATTGCCACCACACATAAGAGTTTTACTGGAGGCTTGCTTTTTATCAAAAATCACAAAATATTTGGCATGTAGAGCCTTCTACTCACCCTCATGAGCAGTTGCTCAAAAATAATTTAAATTTTATTACACCGCATAACATGTGAAATAATGTTATGTCAGTGTGTGTAGACTTTGACAAGCATCTTTGAAATATTGATGCATATTTCTTGATTGTAAATAGTTATTTGTTTTACTAGGCAGCAAAGTAGTAGATTGACTGCCGCGGCTGATAGTTCATAGCCGAGCGTAGCGAGGCTAGGAATTCAGCTAAGGCAGTCAATCTACTTTGCTGCCGAGTTGAACATATAATTTTTTCTCCGATTGTTTATAATGATATATGTATATTGTATATTTGCAAATTATTACAATTCCCACAATCTTTTTATTTTTCCTGTAGTGACAAATTAAGACCAAATTTGATGGAAATCGCAATTGTTGGAACGGTTGGTTGCTATGGAAATATATATGTCCATAATAATTATAGTTTGACAACTTATGTCAAACGTTTTATTCCCATGGAGACTAATCACTTCGCTGCCTAGGCAGCAAAGTACTTACTTTGCTGCCTGGACAGGAAAAGTAATACTTTGCTGATTGATATGTGTCTGCAAAATTAATATTTGCTGTCAATCGGAGAAAAAATATATTTTATTCTATTTATTGTTTGTGACTTGCAAGAGCACATTTTGTAATATATACCTATCTATCTGTCTTTAGTTAGACATTTAGGTTATAAGCAACATTATTTTATCGTAAGGACTATAACAATATTATATAACAATGAAATTTTTATTTGTTATTAAAATTGTCAAGCATACCATATCTTATAAATCTGTTTCTTTCAGGACAATGAACAAGGCACGGAATATAACGGGTTGCTGAAGAAAGTGATTGTTACTGTAGGGGACTCGGACTTTCATAGCCTATTTTCAGTAGCTCTTGATAATCTATCTTATTTGTATTTCCTTTATTTCCACTGAATTTGCCATATTTTTTTTTCTGATACATATTAGTCCATTAACGTTCATCTAAATGATTTCTTTTGGGATACTAATAATAGATTGATCTGAACTTTTTCACTACCGTGCTAGTTGGATGGTTGGTTTTATTTTTGGGGGTAGAAATAATCTAAGTATATATGCAAAATTTTTAACAATTTTTATTAAATAACACTTAAGCATGCCCATTAAATTTTGGTGGTTCGAGGACGAACATTAAGTACCTGCCTACTTACTAAATTGTTTTAACATTTTTATATAATTATAGTTACAATTGCAACCAAAGTCCGCTGATGTGTGTCCGTTATATGTGGTCATATTTTGTCAAAAATGCCTAATTTCAATACAGGTATTTTGTATATCATATATGACAATCTGGTTACTGGCATATGCATATGTTCGAGCTTAGAAATAATTGTTTCCTATAAGACATATCGTTTTGCCCCTGCATGTATGTTCAATTTTCATTCACCTTTATGTCAAGAACGCTATTTTATATCGCATTATTTTATATAATTCTATGCATTTTATGATGGTATCACTAAATGTGTATATAGTGTGGTATTGTTATTTGTAATAATAAGTAAATAGGAAGCCTTATTATTGTATTTCAGTATTAACTGTAAATATATGCACATAGTTTGATTATTTTTGTGTTGATTTATCGTGTACCTACCTATTTTGCTTCAACAACATATGGGTTCTATCATCAAAATAAGTTATTAGTGGTGAAATGTTTATCTATAAATGAAGTACTTCATACCTCTTACATATAATACAGTAGATACTATGGCAAAAGGACAATATATTTAGGAACAGTTTCTTCACAGAGCGACCATAGTGAGGCGATGAGCTAAGAGGGAAGCTAAGGTAAGAACCTTCTAGAAGTAGAATCAAAACATTTTCCCTTTCGGGAGTTATCGTGTAACATCGAGAAATACAAGAAAATCGGTGTTAAAGGAAAATGTGCAGAAATTGGTACAGAAATCAAGTCACATTCAAAAGGAATTAGGTTAAAATATTTAAATCCATATATTTAATTGCGTGAAATCTCTTTGAAAACAGTTCGAAGCTGGATAAATGGGTAAAGATCTGAACATTTTGAAATTTTTAGGTGATCGAGTTAAGTGTATGTCGATTTTATGACAAATTAACTTTCAGCATATCGATGTATACCTATAGTTTTTGTCGTAATTAAATTTATTACCTATATATTTTATATGTAGACATTCAGAATATATCAATTATAAACGAATTAGTGCGTAATTAAGTAGGTGTGTGCTTTTATGCACTGGCTCCGTAAACCGCAAATTCATACATGTTAATTAAATTAAGAAATTTTAAAATATATATATTCGCACACCCATGTTTAAATTGCACGAAAACATTTCTCCTACAGAAATGCGACGCCTATGTCTGTGAGGTAAAAGGTCTGCATGGCAGCTTATACAATAAAGCTGGGTCTATATTCTACGGCGACTGAGCGGCAACTCAAATAAAGCAGTCAAATGGTGTCGTACTAATTCTGTAAATAAATATCTGGTCCGCTGCATGCTTTCCGAATAGCGACCAGTGAGTTGAACCGTACACTTGGCAACATTGTATATGAAGAACAGTTGGCCAGTTGCAGTGGCACGTTCATTTGCAAGAGTTCGTCATTCTAGCTTTCCCGTTTACTTAAATAAAGTTTAATCGGATAAATATACGGGTTTAGTAAAGGCGTGAATAAGTTTGTCATATCAAGCGAAAAGTTCGGCTGGTGTTTTCTAATAAGCGTTTAATTAAATTTAATCATAACCAGTATTTCTCTGGCCGTCACTTCCGATCGCTTTGGCTTGGTCGGCGTTGATGGTGTCATGTGTGGTTGTTGGCTGTCACTCCTTACAGGGGGTATTTAAAAGGTAGGTTATCACTGATTTACTTTATTTAATCGTTGGATCGGGATGATGATAATGGGCTATTCTAAGTAATATAATATACTGAATAAACTAGGTATTATGAACATAACTCTAGTGTAATGACGTAGGTAGGTACTTGACACGGCCAAATGGCGTACCTATTGTTTTTAATTCATATTTGAATATCTTTTTAGCCTACTGACATATGTTTATGTTCAAAATAGTCAGACATTACAAAACAGAACAAAAATTCCTAATTAAAATTGATACTAACCACTAATGGCAGTTCTGACTAACAATAAATTAGTGATATTTTCTGTTATGGCGCCGGTGACATTCCTACTTCTAAAAATGAGCTAGTGCGCATGTCTGCGGCTCATATTAGGTTTGTTCTAGCAGCGATTTCAAACGGTTCCAAACCGTACGGAGTTTGCGCATAGCCATATAAGCGACGCTTATATCGTTATGCGCAAACTCCGGATGGTTTGAAACCGTTTGAAATCGCTGCTAGAACAAACCTATTATTATGTCAATTGTAGTCATTTTAATAAAGTTAGACAATGCAAGGGATATATGATATTTAAACTGCATTCACTTCACATCAAAGCACGTCACGACCAAATTTACTTGCTCGTGTATCCACTAAGTACAGATGCCAATAGTTGTTTAATTCATAGTCACCAATGACGTATTTCCGCTGGAAATTTCTTGTGTTCAAAAAAAAAAATGTCATGCATAATTCCGGATCGCATATAAAAGATCCTAACGAGTCCTGCCGCCTGACGAGTCCTGGGCTGCGCGCGCATCACAATGTTTACGTTTACACTTGTATTTTTTTGCACTTCATGCGATGCCCTTCGCACACGTCGGGGCGCAACCAAACAAAACTAACCCAAGGCATGCCCAAAATCAATTAAAAAACGTTTTACAAACATAACCTTAAAAAACAAGCATGTCTTACCACTGGAATCCAACTCGAGCCGCCGTATCAGACACGCAGCAGCTAACCACTGAATCTCGAGACCCCCTGAAAGCAACTCTGGACCATAAAAACATCTATGAAACATGTGCTTATGAGCATAATACGATACTTTACAGTCCTACGCCACTATGTTATATTAGCCGCTTCTGATTGGTGGGATTAACATCACTTTAGAGTATTGTTAACTCTTAACGCATGACCCTCCGCTCGCTTCGTTCGCTCCGGGGTGCAACTAGACAAAACTAACCTAAACTAACCAAAATATAAAAAAAGGAACAAACATAACCTCAAAAAATAAAGAAAACATGTGTTGGACCCTTAGATAGTCTAAGGTTGGCTCCGACGTGAATTAAACGCAGGACGTCCACGTTCTAATCGTAGAATCTGACCATAGACCATTTACTTCGCTCGTTCGGGAGCAAGACGAATAGAAACTAACCCAAGGCAGGCCCAAAATCAATGGAAAAAATTAACACACATGCGTTTTCTGAAGTAGTATTTGTACTTAATTCACGTCGGAAAACGGCAGTAAGATATTGTAGGGATCAATTCTGCGGCTAGATTCACGGCACTGGCTAGACGCTCGATTCCGACGCGTTCTGATTGGCTTCGCACTTTAGGAAATTAAGCCACCATACTTGATTTCCGTTCTAAATTTTACAAAAATGGGCATAACCAACAACACATAACGCATTTCTGCGTGAAAATTTATGCGTTCAGACAGAGGTTTGGAATATACTGTAAATAATCATTTTCATGTAACTATTTCCGCTATTCTAATTTTGCAAAGTTGCCCGGGAAATGTAAATCTGTGTTTAAAAAGGCCTATAAAGGGCAAACGATCTTTGATTTGTGTTTTAATTAACATTTTGCTCTTTTGATACCTACTTTATGATGTCGATATTTTATACCTAATTTCGATATTTTTTTACTTTGGATATTTTGCATTTTCGATTTTATTGTATTTGATATTTTTTATTCTCGTTATTTTGTTTTTCGATCAAATGTCGATATTGTGCATTTTCGATCTGATTGTATCCAATATTTTTCATTCTCGATATTTTGCTTTTGGATAATTTTGCTTTCGATATTTTGTATTTTCGATCTTATTGTATTCGATATTTTTTATTTTCGATAATATTGCTTTTCGATCAAATGTCGATATTTTGTATTTTCGATCTTATTGTATTCGATATTTTTTATTCTCCATATGTTGCTTGTGGATGAAATGTCGATTTTCTGTATTTTCGCTCTGATTGTATTCCATATTTTTTATTCTGGATATTTTGCTTTTCGATCAAATGTCGATATTTTTGCTTTCAATATTTTGTTTTTTCGATCCTATGGTATTCGATATTTCTTATTTTCGATATATAGCTTTTCGATTAAATCTTGATATTTTTGTTTTCGAGATTTGGTGTTTTCGACCTTATTATATTCGATATTTTTTATTCACGCTATTATGCTTTTCGATCAAAAGTCGGTATTTTTTCTTTCGATTTTTGTATTTTCGACCTTATTGTATTCCATATTTTTTATTCTCGATATTTCGCGTTTCGATATTTTTGGTTTATATATTTTATATTTTCGACCTTATTGTATTTAATATTATATATTCTCAATATTTGGTTTTTCGATCAAATGTTATTTTATTATTATCGATATTTTGCTTTTAGATCAGATGCTGATATTTCCGTTTTCGTTACTTTGTACTTTCGCTCTTATTATATTCGATATTTTTTATTTTCAATATTTTGCTTTCTGGTCAAATTTTGTATTTTTGATGTTATTGTATTCGATATTTTGCTTCTTGATCAAATGTCGATATTTTTGCTTTCGATATTTTATATTATTTTATTCGATATTTTGCTTTTCAATTAAATGTCGACATTTTTGCTACCGATATGTTGCAGTTTCGATCTCAATGTATTCGATATTTTTCTTTTCGATCAAATGTCGACATTTTTCCTACGATATTTTGTATTTTCGAACTTATTTTATTCGTTATTTTTTAGTCTCGGTATTTCGTTTTTCGAACAAATGTGGATATTTTAATTTCGGCATTTTGGATTTTTGGTATGTTGCGTTTCGACTTATTCATTCGATATTTCGCTTTTGGATCTAATGTCAATACTTTGCATTCGACATTTTGTATGTTCGATCTTATTGTATTCAGTATTTTGCTTTTTGGTCAAATGCCAATAGTTTGTATTTTTAATCTTGTTGTATTCGACATCTTTTATTCTTGATATTTTGCGTTTTAATCAAATATCGATATCTTTGCTTTCGATATTTTATATTTTCTATCTTATTTTATTCAATATTTTGCTTTCCAATTAAATGTCGATATTTTGCTACCGATATTTTGCCCTTTGGATGTCAAGGTGTCCGATATTTTTTATTCTCCATATTTTGCTTTGACATCAAATATCGATATTTTTCTTATCGATATTTCGCTTTCCGATCAAATGTCGATATTTTTACATCTTCGATTTTAATGTATTCGATATTTCTTATTTTCGATATTTTGACTTTCGATCTTGTTGGCTGTTACCCATTCTTGTCATACAACTGTCGAAAAAATTAACGTCATGTCATTATTGTTATGCCTCATTTACATCAAGTTCAACAAACGCCAATTCTCAATGCCCAATTTCGACAAATTATTATTAAAATTCATCGGAGAGTAATCGATTCACCGTTTAAACGGGAATTGATAATGGATTCTCCTTTTTGAAATGAACTAAACTGTGATAAATAAACAAAGAGAAATTTAAAATATATTAATTTCCCCTTACATGTAACTAACAAGAAAGTGTCTCTATTTTGGACTAGTTTTATGTTCTTTTTCAGGAGACTAACAAACGGAACAAGCGAACTAGCCTAACTGATTAAGTATATAATTTTGGAAAAGTTTCGGGGGATACATTGTGGCAAAATCTCTGATATTTCGTATGTGAATAAGTTCCATCGCCCGAACCATGGAGGATGTCATTTCGTCAATCAGACCGGAAACTGTAAGCGAAAAGGAACATGGTATTTTTGTAAACGATGATGGTAAAATCGAATCAGAAGATATCCATACTGGTGACGCTCCAGCGAAAAGTAGCCATATAAAAACATATAGTGATAATGAAGCAATTATTGAGCTTACAGAATGTCACCACAATAGTATCAGTGAGGCTTCAACGCAAGATGGTAATACAGAAACGTACACTGTTAATACAGACTCGATGGACGTTGAAGAAGAAACCAGTTCTCTCACCAATGAAAATGAAGCAAACATAGACCTTACAGCATTTTATGTAAATACTATTAGTGAGGTTCTAACGCAAGAAGGCCATAGTGTTAATGAAGCAGAAAATAAAGACAGCACTTGTGCCGGCAATGGAAGGGAAAATGAAGCGAATATTGACCTTACACCATCCGACGTAAATAGTATTAGTCAGGCCCAAGAGCAAGATAGCAATATACTCGACCGTACAAAAATATTTAGTGATGACATTGAAGCTCAGCTTACGGAATTTCAGATGGATAGTATTAGTGAGGTTACAACTACGTGCAATGAAAATACAAATTTGATGGAAGTTGGTTCTATGGACAATGAAGACGAAGAGATAAGTAGTGATCCTAAGGAGTCTCAGACACTTATATCTGTAAACATTGAGGAGGAAAAAGGAAAAACAGATCAAGTAGCTCAGGGAGATAAGGAAACGACTGGTATCCTTATCGAAAGTGTTAGAGTTATTTGGTTTGATTATAAAAAGGAATACGCCGATTTGAGGTCAAACGAGAACGCTATAGTGATATATCGTAAGAAGTTTGAAAATATTCGTGTTGCAGCGTATGACGGGCACGAATATATATCGATGCCCTATCGGTTAAAGGACAATACCGCATGGAGATGTAACAAATCTAAATTTTGCCCAGTACTACTTTTTATCGGTAAGGACGGCAATAGCCAGATACATCTGGTATCTGAACATAATTGTAGTGATGCAATAGATATTTTGAAAAACACTGAACTGAATAAATTCAAACGGGTCAACGTGTTATATTACGAATTACCTGACACCAGTATACTTGATCTAAATAGAGATTACTTATCATCGTTAGGTGACAGCATCCTAATACTATATGATGATAATAAATCCGGTGAAAATATGGTGTTGTACGATGGATATAACTACGTAAAAAGCCTCGTTGCGAAAAACTTTTTTGAGTATGGATGCCCTTCTATCGAATGCGATTGCACTTTAAGACTAAGCTGTGGCGGTATTGACAACAAAATGGTGCTTAAAATAGGGTCACACTCGTGCCAGCCAAAGACATCACCAATTCAGCCTAAACAAGTACCGAAGGGACTTATGGCAGTGACTCCCGTAAACTATAAAACGCATCAGGAACTAGCCTTTTTATTGAAGCTTAACCAGTTGCAGCCATGTAATGGGCGTCCGTTGATTTACGTCGACGAACGATCGATTTACTACCAGAATTTTGAGTACTGCGTGCCCGCATCTAGTGATATCCGTTTAAGTCTAGGTACGTGCAAAACTAAACCGTGTCGGGCGCAACTATACGTGACTTCAGATTTTAGAGCCGTTTCTAAAGCGACTAAACATATTTGTGTCAGTCGTGACATTACGCATAGCTGCTTCTATAATTTGCTGAAAGTTTCAAAAATATCTTTAATGGAATATGCAGATGGAAACATACAAAGTGGATATATACAAGTTAAATACAAGCATTTCAGGCTTAAACCTACATTCGATCCAAATGATAAAGAGACTGTAACGATTTACTTCGATGTTTCTATCCAACGAGACTTGTGTCATTACAAGGGATATACTTATGCTTATGGTGCCCACCTCCAAATACTTTTATGCAATAAATCATCGACATGTGCTGGAGCGTTGGTACTGTGCCGAGAATCATCGGAAGTAATGGAAATAGGGGAGCATAGTTGTAATCACGTGAATAGTCGCATAGACAAATTGGAAGAGCCGATTAGTTTCATAGACAAATCGAAAGAGCCAATTGAATCCAATACTAAAAAGCCCATTGACATATCAAAGTCCGGACCCACCAGAACTGACAAGAGGTATATACCCGTCAAGATTAGAGACTGCCTTAAGGATGGCTTGAGAGTTGCCGGACTAAATCCTAACGATCCAAGTACAGCCTGGCTTTGCCGGGATGAAGCTGGAAAACCAGTCATCTGTTACAGAGGTTGCACCTATCATTACTACAGCAACAGCAGTTTATATTTCTGTAGCAAATCGAATAAATGTCCCGCCGTTTTGAAACGTCGTGCAATAATCAGATGCGAACTCGCTGAGGTAGGTCAACATAACTGCACCTCGACGACGTCGGTCAGTAATAATTCGGCCGATGATAAATTTGAATCTAGAGGAATCAAATTTAAAGTTTTCCCAGCTGACGATTTTAGTCAAATACCGGGCTTCGATCTCAACGATCGAACTATCGTCACGCTGCTTGTAGGTGGCATCCAACCACATAACGTTGTTTACTACAGAGGACATATGTATATCGACGATCAAAGCCTGAGTTGTGGTCGCGGCAAGCGTCTAACCAGGCAGAGTTGCAATTTACTATACATGTGCGTCAAATCGAACGCATGTTCGGCAGGGTTAAGTATGAGTCGCGACAGGAAAAGTGCCCTCGAAGTGGGCCTACATAATTGCATCAGCAATCCTAGTATCACTGATCAGAACAAACTCTTTCGAGAGCTAAAACTTGTTAAATTTTGTCACAGGGCAAACGGAACATCTTCTGACAATGTGGGTATTATCAATCTACAGACTGTAGAGACCTATTTCGAGAACCGCAAAAAGGTAGTTTGCTATAAGGGACACACCTATTTGGATCGAGTAACGGCCTGCAGTCATGGTGTAGGTTGCAAGTGCATATATCTCTGTCGCAAACGTTCTTTTTGCTCTGCTGCCCTGCTTGTGAATGCACATGATGCAGTACTAGAGGTGGGAATGCACAGTTGTATTAGCATGGAAAATGAAGAAACGAGGAACGGCACTGACAATTATACGGATGGCAGCCTTAACAAAGAAGAAACCCAAACGACTTCAAAGGTCGTTTACATTATGCCTAAACCATTATTGAATGAAACCGAGATCGTTTCAGCTCACTCGTCTGACTTTACAGTAGGAAAGTTAGAATCAAATATTACATCTGGAGAAACGTCTACTGACGTAGACTCCGATACAAATCTGCACATCATGCACAATAAAAGAAAAAGTAACTTTTCCTCGAATTGTCCTAAACCAAAGATGAGGATCATAGATTACAGCTATACGTCTGTTATCATCATCAATCATCTGGAGAATACGTTAAAGGAGGTCCCTTTCGAAGAACAAATACAATTCTCAGAATTGGACCTTACGTCATTGAAGTTCAGAGGTTATATACATACCAAGGGAGGCACGGAAGGGCAATATACCATTTACAACTGCATAGATACCCAGTTTAATAGATGTAGCGGGCTACTGCTAGTTAGATGTCGCAGAGTAATCTGGGCCAACAATCATTCGTGCCAAGAAATTCCTAGACCCGACTTGCTGTCGCAATCGAATTATTTAATCATTTATTATAACGAAAACACGCTTTGCCCAGAAGCCTTATATAAGGGCTTTACGTATCTTAGAAATAAGTTAGGCAAAAAAGTCGTGCAATGGACCTGTGCCAAGAACGGCCGGTGCGCTGGCGAAATCCATATACTTAACGATTCGCTTGCAAAATTAGGAAACCATACCTGTGGCAACGATCAACTTACCTCAGCTGGAAATCTTTCCAAAGTGTCTGAGTTTATACTCTACAATTTCAATAAAGTTTATTCGGGGGCTGATGTCGAAAGGAAACCTAACCAGAGAAGAAGCAAAGCCGAAAGACTTTTTATAGAGACCACTAGAGGCTGGAGTACCTCGCTTATACCCGTTATGGATGAAAAAGGCGTTCTATGCGTAATCTACCAAGGCTACATATATTCCTTAAAGCAAGTGCTGCTAGAAACTAATTCTTTATTCGCATCGGAATGGATGTGTAACCAGGAAAAGTGTGACGCCGTATTGCTTTTGGTTCGCGCCGAAGTACGGGCTACCTCAAAACATTCTTGTTTCCGAGGAGTGCCCGCTCTACTACCACGCGCAATTCCGGTCATACCGATGGATAAACGGCTCCCTCTTCAGGTTTTTCGGGGCAAGAGAAAATTCTTGGCGCATGAAGGATACGTTTACCACGCATATAAAGACAATCCGCTGAAATGTATATATGTAGAAACATCTGGCTGTCGAGGGACATTACGTGTGAGAAATAATAAACCGATTGCGGTTTCGGACCACTCATGTAGAACTTTCAGTTGTAGTGAACGCTTGATAGAGATTGATGGAACTAGAGTGAAAGAAGAAACCGAGGAGTTTGAAGAAAGTAATGCTGCAACTACCATGCCACTTAAATCTGAGTGCGATGAGATTAATGTTGAGGACTATTCTGCAAACAAAACCGAAGGATGTGAAGAGCAAATGAGTTTAAAATCGGAATGTGATGATATTACCATTAAAGAAGAGGACGTGGCACAAACCTATGCGGAAGGCACACATTCTTGGCAGCCTGATTTAATACCTTTCAATACTAACCAAGACTATAACGGTTGCGAAATGCCTATTAATGCAGCAAAAGATTGTCATATTTTAGAGGAAGAATCGTTACAAATTCCGGTCCATAAAAATGATGAAAGTGTAGTTTATTATTTGCTTGAATTTAAACCGGAACTTACACAGACGACAAATGTCGAATTGGAAGATTGTAGTTTTATAACCAAAGATGAAAGATCAATAAAAATCGAGGATGTAGAACCCATCGCTATATGTGACGACCAAACTCAACCGGAGGAAGATTCATTGCACGTGGACGATTCCGAATCGAATATCGAATACGTCGAATGTCTCCCCCCGGCTCAATGTGATGATGATGAGACTATTTTAGAGGAGTTACTCAACGTGAATTATTCTGGTAGTGAACCATTGGTAGCACAAAATATTCCAGCAGCAACAGAAGACAGTCAGCAAAAGAACTCGAATAGTTTTGACGATTTTCAAGATATCGAAGATTTTATTCCGGCAACAGTGCTCACGCAACGAGAAAGCCAAACATATCAATAAGGTGTCGTTTGTTCTGTATGGTCCTTGAAGAACGAACAGGGAGAGGACTTGCAGACATCACAGGTAAAGTACTATCATGCATTATTTTTTTACGTCATTGACTTTCGGTAATCTCAAAAAATATACAAACGCCTTCTATCGATAAGCTATGACATCTGATAGTTGGTAGTTTCTGTGGGACCGTTTTGTTTTTTTTTGACGTCATTTTTGTCGTTCGTCTCCTTTAACCACGAGGATCAAAGGTGCTGCTTTTCATATTTAGTCTATACTTTTGTTGATTTTTTT
Source organism: Pissodes strobi (assembly GCA_016904865.1). Lineage (NCBI taxonomy): Eukaryota > Metazoa > Arthropoda > Insecta > Coleoptera > Curculionidae > Pissodes > Pissodes strobi. The sequence continues at coordinate 75,727 of MU183172.1, forward strand.
TAAGTGTGCTAAGTAAACAATACAACATTGGTAGTGATAGAAAGCTAGAATTACCACTTGTCAGTTAAAAAAAAGTCACGTGTAACACAGTACACGTGTTAGAAGTGAATACTTCTTTACCAAAATGAGCTTAATAACATTAACCTATAAATCCAAATTCACTGCCAATATATACTACAAAAACTGTTATATTGTAAAACGGGTAGGAATCCTCTAGAAGTCCGATTCATTTGCGTCACGAATCTCTCTTTCTTTCTCATTACAGGCGTATACTTTATATCTCTTGCGGGACAAAAATTATAGTATAAAACGGGTAGGTCATCTAGAAGTCCAATTCAGTAGCGACTCGAAACCATCTCTTTCTCATTACATGCATATACTTTATCTTTCTTGCGAGACGAAAATTACATAAACCGTGTCGTTACGCGGCCTTGAAATATCACTCTCATAAAATCAAAGAGGTATTGACTTCAAAAACATTTGCATTCGATTCATCTCCCACTCCTCAATCATGCGCGGTTAGATTCACTTAGTCTCAACTTATTTTAGTTATTTGAGCCGGTTCGGATTATAATCAATTTTAATAGATTTCGTTAGTCGTGTAATCAACTTTCTGTTAGTCTCACTTAGTCTCAACTTATTTTACTTATTTGTGTTAGTTTCACTTAATATCAACTTATTTTAATCATTTGAATCGATTCCGATACGTTATAATCAATTTTAATAAATCTGGTTAATTTTGGTTAATCGTCCAATCAATTTTCGGCTAGTTTCACTGGAATAAGACATAATATGATCTTTCACTAACTTTACCAAGGGAAATGGGCTATATATTCAGTAAACAGAATAAAATAAAATTTGGTGAATTCAACAGGTGGGACGCACTATAACAAGCGTCTAGCGCTTCTACTAACTTTTCGATGCGAAAGCCGTGCATGCGTAATGGCGACACAAGATTAGGTATTAAGGTTCATTTATAAACTCGTAAATTTCGTAATGTTGAGGTTGGAAAGTTCATAGTTGGTGAGGTTCAGAGTTCGGAGTTCACAACTCATCAACAAGAAGTTGGGAATGTTCATATTTGATTGATTAAAATTCGTTACCAATAGAATATCGGACATTAAAATTTTTTAAGAGATTGTACAAAAATGGATAATTTGGTATTACTTCTGGCTCCCTGATGTATCAATATCCTCGATTTCATACCGTTCTTCAGATTCAGCTATTTTCACAAAAAAGTAACAATTAACAATAAAACCAATGCCACCCGTCAATCCTTCCGAGGGTGCCGTGCCACCTAGGTGGCATTGCTTTGAATGTCAAACCGCCTATTATTTTACCTACACCCATGTTTAAATCGAACGAAATACAAAACCAATAAAAACATACTGGCATGCTACGCCTATGAAGGTGATACGTCGCCATTAAGTTTCCCCGGAAACCGACAACGTCACAAGCGGTAAGCCAACCCATATAGTCAAATAATGCCGTATTAATTCTGTGCCAATAAATATTTGGTCCGCTTCATTCGCTCTCAAAGGCCAATACGGTCGAATATAGAATTGATATTTAAGCCCTATTTGGCAACACTGTAGTATGTACAGAAAGGACCAGCAGTTGGTCAGTTGCAATCGCGCGTTAATTTACGAGCTGTTTCGTGATTGAAAATTTCTCAAATAACTAAATATAATTCAATCAGATATATACGGGATTGATAAAAGTGTGAATAAGTATGTCCTATCGGGTGAAAAGTTTTCTAGGCGTTTTCGAGTATCGGCTTAATGAAATCAACGTGATATCCACATAACCAGTATTTGTCTGGCCGTCAGTTTCCATGCTTTGAGTTGGTCGGTACGTCAGATGTTTGTTGCTCGTTACGAGGGGCGTTTAAAAGGTAGGATTTCATTTATTTTCGTTTTGTGGATTCCTGGGATTTTATTTCAGTTTAATCCTTAAATATAACTATGTACCTCTTATAAACTTGGTTCTAGAGTACTTAGGTAATAAAAAATCAATTATTTCAATATTGCTATTTATTGTTTTTGGAATAATTACGTTTTTTGCTGCAATACTTATAGTTTTGAACCTGCTGACTTCGAAAATAATCATCGTTTTCTTGAAAAACAATTAGATTTCGAAACATGATTTTACTTTTTTCATTAAAAACTGATTAAATTTTTTACAGTTTTTTGACCGAATTTGATCCCCTATAAAAATCTTAAAACATGCTAGAGCAGCTTGAGTATTTCATGATTTATTTATAGAACCATTTCTTCTCCATTGAACAATGAAAACCCTAGTTTTCTGTCTTATTTGGTTAATTTTTGAATCACAATTTTCTGATGGTCTAAATCGAACGCTTTTTCGCAAAATTTTCGTGAATAACTAGAAATCCGAGCTGACTAGAAAAAAATTGATAATAATTGCTTGATCTACGCTATCAAATTAGTTAATAAGGGCAGTTTCATAGATTTCAAATTTTATCGATTTATTGCCGGAAGGTAAAGGAATTCGATATCGATTTTTAATTTTTTTTTGGAAAATTACGTTTTTTGCCATCATACCTATAGTTTTGAACCTGAATTTTGGATTTTTTGAAAAAATTATAGTACTTATAGTTTTAAACCTGCTGAATTCGGAAATGATCATCGTTTTTCTTGAAAAACGATTAGTTTTCGAAATGGGATTTTTAAAAAAATTGATTACAGTTTTTGGGCAGAATTTGATAGGCATTTTGCAAAGTGGCGGCACTTCCAATAAAAACTAATACATATTTATTTTTTGACATAACGTCATTTTGACATATAACTCTTAAAGGGATTTTTCGCGAATTGGGTTTAGATTATACCAATTTATGATGAATTAACCTTTATACGTCATATACCTATCCCCAGCAACAGTATGATACACTAGTTTCTGTCTGATGCAAGTGACATAACCCAAGCAAAACTTGCTCCAGACCGGATTATGCTTGGCTAACCTAACGATGACGTCAACAACATTTCCCGAGACATTTCCCCTACTTCAGGTTATGTCGCGAAAACGTTAGATTATGCTCAAAACCTAAATCGTTTATGCTGCACGAAAAATTGCTTTTAGTGTTGGGTGTTATCGAATGACGTTAATTTGTTTCAACAGCTGTCAATGTGACAAGCATATTTGAAAAATTAGTATTGCCGCTATGATATAACATTAGAGTTTTGAGTTCCAAATATGCTTGTCACATTGACGGCTGTCGAAAAAGTCAAAGCCCAGCTTTGATTTCAACACTACGGATTTTATATGTCAAAGTGACATCTGTGTTTTCTTATCTATTGCTTGCCCAAATGACGGATTTTAGACATGAGAAGTTGATTGCCATAGAATTATGCATTTCATGCACGGACGTAATTTTGACTTGGACGTGAATTCTCCAGACATCATTGGAACAACTTTCACGTGGAAAGAGAAGGGCTAGTAGGAATGTGTACCTATTGATTTTCATGCGATGGGAACAATCGCGTATTTGAGGAATACAATTGATCGTCCCTAATACATGTTCTCATCTAACGTGGGAGCTGTTCCCATGACTCCAGAATTATCCCCCCCCCCCCCCCCC
>MU183172.1:84324-125562 GCA_016904865.1 Pissodes strobi
GCTGTAGTCGCCGTGATGCCACGTTCGTCCGTCAAAGGTGGGAGAGAGCATTTGGTCGTAGATTGCTTCTATGACATCATCTAAGTGCTCACTGGTTGGAGCGTAAACCTGAATTATATTGATGTTAAACGGCTTGGAATTTAGTTGAAGAGGCATTACACGATCGGATATAGGGACAAAAGAGTTTACTGATTTTTAGGTCTCTTTACTAAAAATTACTCCAACGGGTTTATAGTGATTTGGGTCATCATTGCCTAAGTAATAGATGTGATAGTCGTCTATCTGGCATTTACCTGAGTTAGGCCATCTGACTTCACTGACTCCTAGAATTTCTATGTTTAATCTTTTCAACTCTTAGATGACATTCTGAGCTTTTCCGCATTGGAACATACTTCGTATGTTCCAAGTTGCAATCCTCCTCATGACTGGCCCGGCGATTCTTAGCACCCTCTGGTCATTTAAGACCTGCCGGCGGGGACTGAGGGCCTGGGCTTTTGGTTTTCCAGTCATGCTGATGATTCTTCCTAGGGAGAATACTGAGGTGGTTTCTCATTGCCTTCTTCACCGCAGTGCTAAAACCGCTTAGACAATTAGTTGTGTGATTTAGAGTCGTTTTTCTTTTGTATCCAAAAGTACACCTACTAATCACTTTAAATGCTGCTGCTGCCCAGCATTAATTTTCTCACCATATCTGACTACTCTCACTTAGTTTGGCCTGCAAGTCGATGCAGTTACCAGGGCGTGGCACGTGGAGCCATAAGTGAGAGCTGACTGCCCTGTGAGGACCAGTTGTTTGAAACCATCTCCAGTCTATGGCTCTCGATGCGACTGTCTCAAACTAAAGGTGCTACAGTGCAGCCCTTCTTAGTTTTAAGTAAATTTTAAGTTTATATTTATGTCCTCCCTCTAAGAAAAACGCACGACCAGCCACTGATTCTTATCAACATTAAAAAAAGTTGATAAATGTAAACCATTAATATGGAATATGCACATCATATTATTGACTTAAAAAAATTAAGATATATGGTAGGTATTTTAACGGAGCCAGCAAGCTATCTCAAAGTTGAAATATTCGCATTTTTAAATAGGGGGTCAGATTCAGGATTTTTGAGGTTTGGAAAAATATAAAAAAAAATTGTACAGTGATGAAGAGTCATTGAAAAGAAAAGAAGGTATGTGGGAAAAGAAGTGGTAAAATAAAAAAAAAATACAAAAAAAAATGTGCCTCAACTTTATAGGGTACACAACTGAAGTGAAGCTTCTGAAAGATATATTAAGAATTAAGTTTTTGTTTTTTAAGCTTTTTTCTTCAACCTTTGTCCTCAGTTGCAATTTTTTTTTTTTGATTTTTTTTTGTTTTTTTTTTCATAAAGCATTTTTCTTCTTTTCATTTTTGCCATCCCCGACCTAACAGTTTTTTTACGATTTTTAAATTTTTTTCACATTTTTTCGAAAATTCTTGTATACTTTTATTAACTTTCCGAACATTTTAAAAATTGTTCCCATTTTTTCGAATGTTTTTGTTTATCCGAGGGGGTAGGGGGGTCCAGTTTTGGTCCAGGATCCACATTTTGCCCCGGCTAAATGTCCTGGAAAATTCAGCCCTCTCTAGCTATACTGGAACATGCTTAATTAAAGTGGTGTTTCGCTTTGGTTTTCGTTTCATTTGATTTTTTAATATTTTTCGACTTACTACCCTTGCTAAAGAAGTTTCCCTTCAAAAACTGCGAAAAGGACTATGCAATTTGAGTGAGTGTCTGGGGCTGTGACTAATTTTTTACTTTAATGTCAAAATTTTAATTTACAATTATAAGTTGAGTACCAAAAAATCAAAAATTTGGCTCATATGCAAATTTATGTGCAATAAAATTGGATATCATTGAATGTTCATATTTTAGTGTGGAAAAAAGTGTCATAAACTTTCAGTATTTCTAGGTTTTAATTTTTGTAAAAAAAAATCCAAATATTATTATTTATATAGTTTTTATTATTTTTTTATTTGTTGCACCACTTGTATAGATTGTTGGTGTTAATTTGAATCTTAAAAAATCTGGCTAGGTGGCGTTGAATATACACTGCCAAGCCGAAATAAAAATCGACACGAATAACCTATAGACACGATGAAAATGAGCAAAAAATGAGAAAAATATAATTTATGGCGGAAATATTTGAATGATCCTCATTTTTTGGAAATAAAATAAAAAACAAATCGATTAATACCAAAATTTTTCAAAAAAAAAACATAAGGAGGTACCTTATCTCAACCAGAACCCATAATACCGATTCCATAAGAGAGAACGAGAGAGAGAGGCATATACTTACTTTATCTCTCTTGCGAGACGAAAATTTCAAAACGTGTCGTCCCGCGGCCTTGGAAAATCAATTTTTCGAAAATATCTTCCTTATTATGCATCCAAACGAAATTGTTCTTTTTACCTTTTCGATGCAACATTTAAAAACACATATTATCCATAAAACACATTTCACTTAACTTCCATAGTAACCGAGATATGAATTTTTAAAAACATTTTAAAAATTGATGCATTTTGCTTCAGTTATTGCTACAATTTTATCAATAAGTGACGAGAACTATGTTTCTTTTTTTTTCAGGAGAATAACACATGGAACTAGCCTAGTAAATTAAGCACATTAAATTGGACAACTTTTGGGGATACATCTTTGATATTTCATATTTTAATCATTTCTATCGCCTGAACTATGGAGGCCTCTTCGTCAATCAAACCAGAATCTCCAAGCAAAAATGATAAAGCTATTTCTGTAAATGATGGTAAAATTGAATACGAAGAAGTCGATCCAAGTGAAGCCCTAACGAGTAGTAAAGTTAAATATATGGACATTGAAGAAGAAGTGAAAGAAAATAGTGTTGTCGATGATGGGAAGGAAAATGAAGCAAATATAGTCCTTACGGAGTTAAAGATAGGTGGCATTAGTGAGGCCCCAACACAAGATAGTAATATAAAAATATTTGGTGATAATAAAGCTGGATTTATAGTCGAAGAGTGTTCTATCGACGATAAAAAGGAAAATGAAACAAGTACTGAGCTTATGGAATTTCAGATAACTGATACTAACGAGACTCCAACACAAGATAATTTTATGGATGTTGAAGGAGCAAAGAAAGAAACCAGTTCTGTCGATATCGGGAAGGAAAATGAAGTAAATATGGCCCTTACAGAATTAAAGGTAGATGGCGTTAGTGAGGCCTTAACACAAGATAGTAATATAAAAATATCTGGTGATGATAAAGCTGAATTTATAGGCGACGATAAAATGAAAAATGAATCAAGTACTGAGCTTATAGAATATCAAGTTAATGATATTAACGAGACTCCAACGCAAAAAGAAAATATAGAAATCAGTTGTGTCAACGAAGGGAAAGAAAATGAATCAAATATTGGCCTTAAGGAATTAAAGGTGGATGGTCTTAGTGAGGCCCCAACACAAGATAGTAATATAAAAACATCTAATGATAATAAAGGCTGTATGGAAGCTACTGAGCTTATAGAATTTCAGGTAAATAGTATTAGTGAGGCTCCAACGAATGAAAATTTTATGGATGTCGAAGAAGAAAAGAAAGAAACCAGTTTTGTCGACGATGAGAAGGAAAATCAAGCAAATATAGTCCTTGCGAAATTAATGGTAGATGACTTTAGTGAGGACCCAACACAACACAGTAAAAAAACCTCTGGTGATAATACAGACTCTATAGAAGCTGGATTTATAGCCGAAAAGTGTTCTATGGACGATGGAAAGAAAAATAAAGCCATTGTTGAGCTTATAGAATTTCGGCTAAATATTATTAATGAGACTCCAATGCAAGATAATTTCGTAGATATTGAAGAAGACCATGGAAAGGAAAATGAAGGAAACATAGACCCTATAGAATTTGATGCAGATTGTACTAGTGAGGCCGCAACGCTAGATGATCATGCAAACATATATAATGATAATAAAGGTCCGATAGACAATGAAGACGAAAATATTGAAAGCACCTGTCACGCAAATATCAAACTTACAGAATTCCCGGCACCAACGCAAAATAGCCCCAATTATAGCGATAATAAAGACTTGGTGGATATTGAAGATGAACTAAAGGGAGGCAGTTCTGTAGATAATGTCAAGAATAATGAAGCAAATACTGTTCTCACGGAATTAAATGTAGATGGTATCATTGAGAATAAAGACTCTATAAACGATAAAAAGGAAAATGAAGCTAGTACTGACTTTTCAGAATTTCAGGTAAACCGTAATAATGAGGCGCCAACGCAAGATGATTTTATGGATGTTGACAAGGTCAATGGAAAGGGAAATGAAGAAAATATAGACCTTACAGAACTTGATGAGGATAGTATTAGTGAGGCTCCAATACATAATGATAATAAAGACTCAGTGGAAGTGGGATCCATGGGGAATGAACAAAATAATGCAAGCACATCTGAAGCGAATATCGACCTTACAGAATTCCCGGTTTTAACACAAAATAACCTCAATAAAGAATCGGTGGACATTGAAGAGGAACTGAAGGGAAACAGTTCAGTAGATAATGTCAGTGATAATAAAAACTCTATAGATGATAAAAAGGAAAATGAAGCAAATACTGAGCTTTTGGAATTTCAGGTAAATAGTGTTAATGAGACGCCAACGCAAGATGATTTTATGGGTGTTGACAAGGCCTATGGAAAGGGAAATGAAGAAAATATAGACATTACAGAACTTGATGCGAATAGTATTAGTGAGGCTCCAATACATAATGTTAATAAAGACCCGGTGGAAGTCAGATTTAGGGACAATAAAGAAGAAAATAATGAAAACACCTCGGAAGCGAATATAGACCTTACAGAATTCCCGGTCCCAACACAAAATAGCTCCAATTATAGCGTTCATAAAGAGTCGGTAGACATTGCAAAACAACTAAAAAGAGACAGTTCTGTAGACAAAGCAAAGGAAAATGAGGCGAATATTGGCATTGAAAAAGAGGATGAAACTGCTTGTCAGAAAAATATGGATGTTGACGGGACCAATGGAAAGGAAAATGAAAGAAATATAGACCTTACAGAATTTGATGCGAATAGTATTAGTGAGGCTCCAATATATCATGATAATAAAGACTCGGTGGAAGTTAGCTCCATCGACAATGAAGAAGAAAATAAAGAAAGCACCTCTGAAGCCAATATCGGCGTTACAGAATTGCCAGCTCCAAAGCAAAATAGCCCAAATTATAACGAAAATAAAGACTTGGTATTGGACATTAAGGAGGAACTAAAAAGAGATTGTTCTATAGATAATGCCGAGAAAATTGAAGCAAATACTGTTCTCACAGATGATAAAAACTGCATGGAAGCTGGACTTATAGACAACGAAAAGGAAAATGAAGCAAGTACTGAGCTTTTAGAGTTTCAGGTAAACAGTATTAATGAGACACCAACGCAAGATGAATTTATGGATATTGACGAAGCCAATGGAAAGGAAAATGAAGGAAATATAGACCTTACAGAATTTAATGCGAATATTCCTAGTGAGGCTCCAATACATAATAATAAAGACCTGATGGACAATGAAGAAGAAAATAACGAAAGCACTTCTGAAGCAAATATGGACCTTACAGAATTCCAGGCCCCAACGCAACATAGCTTCAATTATAGCGCTAATAAAGACTCTGTGGACATTGAAGAGGAACTAAAACGAAACAGTTCCATAGATAATGCAAAGGAAAATGAGGCAAATATTGACAATAAAAAAGAGAAAGAAACCCCTTGCGATCCTAAGGTGCCTCAGGAACTTATTTCTATCAATATTGATGAGGATGATGAAGAAACGAATGATCAGCCTAAAGCAACTCGAGGAGCATCATTTGTAGACACCAAAGAAACTGTTAGAGTAGTGTGCTATGATTATAAAAAGAAAAGCGCCAGTGTGGAACCAGACGATCAGAACGCCATATTCATATATTGCAAGAACTTCGACGATACTCGCGTCGCATCATATAAAGGACACGAATACATATCGATGCGCGATCAGTTTGAGGACGGGACGTCGTGGAAGTGTAACAAATCTAAATATTGCCCCGCGGTACTTTTTATCGGCAAGAAGGGCAATGAGCAGGTACACCTGGTATCGGAACATGATTGTACCGACGTAATAGACACTCTAAAGGGCACCCAATTCAAAAAATTCGCACTTGTCAACGTAATATATTACGAAGGAAATAGCATACCCGGCCTAAATATGAGCGGCGATTACTTATCAACGTTAAAAGGCATCATAGTACTATGTCCGGATACTAAATTTGGTGCCAGACTGGCGTTCTACGATGGACATACATACATAAAAAGCTTCGCCGCGAGAGAACTGTTTGAGTATGGGTGTGCCTCTATGGGGTGCCAAGCCAGCTTGAGAGTAAGCCGTGCAGGTGTCCAGAATAAAATGGTTCTCAAGAAAGGGGTCCATACGTGCCAGCAAAATGCTAACAAAAACCCATCACCAATTGAACAAGTACCGATAGGACTCAAAGCGGTGACTCCCATAAACTATAGATGGCATCAGGAACTAAATTTTTTCTTGAAAATTAATCAGCTGTGTCCACATACGGGGCCCCCGTTAATCTACGTCAAAGAAGCCGAGGAAAAATCAATTTACTACCAAGATTTTGAGTACCGCATGTCGGCGTTTAGTGGCCAATGGGTATGCAAATCTAAAGAGTGCTACGCGCAACTGTACGTGACGTCGGATTTTAGAGCCGTTTCTGAGGCGTTCATCAAACACGTTTGCGATGAGGAAGTTGGCGTGACGAGGAGTCGCCTCTGTAATTTGATAAAAGTTTCCAAACTGACTGACAGACAGCGACCAGTTTTAAAAAAAATTAATAAAATTAGTGAAGATCAAGCTCTAAGCGTAATGCCTTCGAAATCCGGATATGTCCGAGTCAAGTACAAGTATTTGGTTTCCCAATACGTGCTCGAAAGTGATCTGGATCCAAACGATGCAGGCACCGTCACGGGATACTTCGATCGGTCCACAAAACGGGATTTGTATTATTACAAGGGATACACTTATACTTACGGAGCCAGCCTTCAGTTGCTTTTATGCGATAAATCGTCGTCATGTGCTGGAGCGTTGATACTGCGCCAGGAATCGTCAGAAGTGATGGAGATGGAGCATACTTGTAATCATGTGGACAGTGCTGACAAAGATGCGGATTGTTTGATTGAAAAATCGGAACGGCCTTGTCCACCTCTAAGGCCAATTGCGTCAAAAAGAGGAAGTCGCGCTATTGCTAAGACTAGGCCCTCTACTAAGACTAACGCTAAAACGCCCCCAACCAAAGACAGCATCGACAAGTTGAAATATACAATTGTGAAGATTAAAAATCATCTGATGAACGAGGTAAGGGTCGCCGATCTAGATCCTAAGGATCCAACTACAGCCTACGTTTACCGCAACGAAGCTGGACATCCGATCATCTATTATAAAGGTTACACTTATTATTACTTCAGTAACAGCCGTGTAATATATTTGTGTAGCAAATCGCGCAAGTGTTCCGCAGTGTTGAGACCTCACGCGATTCGTAGATACGAACTCGCCGAGATCGGGAAGCATAATTGTATCCCGAAGCTGCGAAGTAAATCGGCCGATGGCAATTTTGAACCTGAGCCGATCACGTTCAGGGTTTACCCAGCCGACGATTTTAGCCAAATACCATTCTTCGATCGCAACGATCAAACTAGCGTCACGATGCTTGTAGGCGACGTCAAACGTCACAATGTCGTTTACTATAGAGGAAACATGTATGTCGACGACAGAAGCCTGAGTTGTAATCGCGGCAAGAGTCTCACCATGAAAAGTTGCAATTTATTGTACATGTGCGTCAAATCGCACGTATGCTCGGCAGGACTGAGTATAAACCGCGTCAGGACAAGTGTCCTTGAAGTGGGGTTACATAATTGCACTATCAAGCACAGCGCTACTGATCATAATAAGCTATTTCGAGAACTAAAACCTGTTCAGTTTTGTCACAGTGAAGATGGTGGCCCTCGGGGTATTATTGATGCACAGACCGTAGAAACCTATTTCGAGAACGACAAAATGGTAGTTTCCTACAAGGGACACACCTATATGGATCGAATAACTGCTTGCACTCATTCTGTAGGTTGCAAGCGCTTACATATCTGTCGCAAACGTGCCGTTTGCACCGCTGCGCTTCTAGTGGACGCGCACGACGCTGTTCTGGAGGTGGGATTGCACAGTTGCACCCCGGAAAAGGAATCAATTTATGTGGATGACAGCTCTTCTCAGTCCTGTAACGATGACGAAACCTCTACGGGAGCACAAAAGGTCGTTTATTTTATGCCTAGCACCAAGACGACTTCAACTACGAGTGACGGTTCTCAGTCGTCTGACACTGCTGCCATTTCTGATTTACCCTCACTGCCGGATACGAATCCGGCCATCAAAAGAAAGAGAGACGTTTCTACAAATTTCCCGAAGCTAAAAAGGAGAAACATGGATATCAGCTTTATGCCCGTGATTACCATCAACCATCTGGAGAATATGTTAAAGGAGGTCCTTTTCGAAGAGCAAACGCAATTCATAGAATTAGACGATAAGTCGTTGGAGTTCAAAGGTTACACGCATGCCAAGAAAGGAACGGAAGGCGAATATACCATTTACAATTGCATAAATGCTCAATTTAACAGATGTAGCGGCCGCCTGTTAGTTAGAAGCCGCAGAGTGATCTGGGCGAATAACCATTCGTGCCGAGAAATCCCTAGACCGGGCTTATTAGCACAATCGAATTATCTAATCATTTACTATAACGAAAATAGGCTTTGCCCTGAGGCCTTGTATAAGGGATTTACGTACCTTAGAAAAAAAATAGGCAAAAAAGCGGTGCAATGGACCTGTTCCAAGAAGATTCTGTGCGGAGGCCAAGTCCATATATTTAACAATTTACTTGCGGAAGTAGGCAACCATACATGCGGCAACGACCTGCTTACTTCAAATGAAAATTCTTCCAATCCACCATCCGAGCTTACTTCTGAAGATAACCGCGATGATCTTATCGATGCAGAATTAGGGGCTAAACCTAAACAGAAAACGATCAGAGCTGAAAGACTTTTTATGGACGTAACCAAACGCTCCCAGTGGGACGCTGCGCTTATACCTGTTTTGGATGAAAAAAATACTCTTTGCGTCATCTACCAAGGCTACATATATTCCTTCATATTCCACTCGAAGCAAGTGATAGAAGATGCCAGTGCTTCATCTGTGTCGGAGTGGATGTGCACCCACACGAATTGCCGCGCCGTGTTGCGTCTGGATGGCGCCGAAGTAAGATTTACCTCAAGGCACTACTGCGTTCAAGACGTGTCCACCGCTCTATCGCCACACCATGCGGTTCAAGTTATATCACCGGATAAGCAGCTCCCTCTTCAGGTTTTTCGCGGCAAAAGAAAATGCCTCGCGTATGACGGCTACATTTACCTAACAAATAAGGGCGGTTATTCACTGCGATGTATATACGTATACACGTATAACTGCCGCGGAACTTTAAGTTTGAAAAATAGCAGACCCATAGCGGTTTCGGATCACTCGTGTAGAAATCTCAGTTCTACTACTGACTGCCCAACAGGAACTGACCAACCTTTAAAAATCGAGGCTATGGATTGTACCGATGATATTAGCGTAAAGGAAGAAGTTGAAGAAGATTACGAAGAAACATGTGCGCCTATAGTCGAAGACGTTACTGTAAAGGAAGAAGACATTGTAGAAGAAACCGACGCAGTCGACGAAACTGAGTGGTACTCTCCTTTTGAGCGAGTTAAAGCTGAGGGCGACGATGTTGAAGACACCTGTGTAGACGAAGCCGACCAAATTGCTTCGAATAACTGTGACGATATTATTTATAAAGAACAAGAACAAACCTCCGCCGAAAACCATACCGGAATTCTCGTACTCGATATAGATTGTTTGCTGCCTGATTTAGTGCCTTTCAAGGAAACCTCCGGCCCCGGCGCCAATCATAATAACGGCCAAAAACTGCATCACATACCCGTTATGTATGACATAGACGATACAGCGGATATAACCTCGGTCCACTCAGAAGATTGTCAAATTTTAGAGGAAGACTCATTACAAAACCCAATTGAAGAAGATGCAGCTTGCGATTTGCTTAAAATTAAATCGGAATTTTCAAATATCGTAGATGAAGAATCGATCGAGGAAATAGAGCCCATCGTTATATGCGACGACGAAAGCACGGAGCAACCGGAGGAAGATCCGTTAAACGTGCCCGATATCAAACCGAAAATTGAATTCGTCGAATGTCCCGAATTTCCAGAGCGAGATTGCCCAACTGATAAGACCGAGGATAAGACTATTTTAAAGGAGCTACTCTTGAACCCTCCTAAGAACGGAATGTATTCCGGTGGTGAACCGGACTTAAAAAAAAGAAGACTATTAACGCAAAATAGTTTAGTGAGAATTCAAGCAAATAAGACTTCGCACCACCCGACAGGACAAAGCCAGAGGAACTCTGGAACCAGCAAGAAAAATAGTCGTTCGCAAATTAGAAACTCGAATAGTTACGACGAATTTGAAGATATAGAAGATTTTATTCCGGCGACGGTGCTCATGGTAACGACGAAGTCGAAGATATAAAAGCCTGGTCGATCATTGCATATTGTGTACCTGAAAGGGGAAACGAAGAAGAAACTGCAGGCATTACAGGTAAAGATTTTTTTTGCGTTGTCTTAGTAGTGCTAATAATTGCCTTCGGTTATTTAATGTATGTACAGGGTTATCCAACGAGGACTAAACAAGGCCCTGTATTTTTATAAAAAAAACTAAAATAGCCATGTTATGTAATTTTCTGCCGCGAATTCGGATATGTTCAGCAAAAAACAATTGAACATCAAATAAAAGTGCTAGGGGTCACTTTGATATATTTTTAAATGGAACACCCTGTATATTACTACATTTTTGGACTCTCTAGAAAAATCTAAACACATTTTGCGTATAATATCCTATACCTATCTTTCGCTGTTTACCAAATATTGACAGTTGAAAGTCGGGCATTTTGACACTTTGACAGGCTCTAAAATCTAAACCGCACGAGATCAAAGAAAACGGTTTGCACATTCTTATCTTGGGTTTTTATAAGCTATCGAATGATAGTAACTTTAAATTTAACCGGAGGTTTAAAGTTCCGGTTAATTTTACCGCAGGTTAAATTCGAAGATACTGTCATTCGATAGTTTATGAAAACCCAAGATAGGAATGTGCAAACCATTTTCTTTAATCTCGTGCGGTTTAGATTTTAGAGCCTGTCAAAGTGTCAAAATGCGCGACTTTCAACTGTCAATATTTGGTACACAGCTAAAGATAGGTATAGGATATTATACGCAAAATGTGTTTAGACTTTTCTAGAGACTCCAAAAATGTAGTAATATACAGGGTGTTCCATTTAAAAAAATATCAAAGTGACCCGTAGTACTTTTATTTGATGTTCAATTGTTTTTTGCTGAACATATCTGAATTCGCGGCAGAAAATTACATAAGATGGCTATTTCAGCTTTTTTTTTGTAAAAGTACAGGGAAAGTCAAAAAATTGCCTTATCTAGTCCTCGTTGGATAACCCTGTACAGGGTGGCTCGAATTCAAGTCTATTTATGGGGAACTCGAGATTAGAGATACATTATCGGTCGAATTAGGTACCTAACAAGATGCCGTATAGAAAGTTTTAAAATTCCGAGTATTTCCTGAGATATCCGAAAAATAAAAACCGAAAAACCGAAATATCGAAAAATCGTTTTATTTTTTTCCTGAGCTTATTTAAAAACTGATTTCAAATTGAATTGCACTTTTGCATTGCTACTTTTTCCGCTCTATCCAATGGTGGTATGCAGTTTGGAATATGATTTTTTTTTCCGTTTTCAAATGATGTTAGCGCTAGCAATAATGAATATGTTAAATTTTATTTTTAATTTTTTTAAATTATTTATTTTGCTTTGGGGTAAAAATTAAATGAACCTGTTTATTTAATTTTACTATTTTTTATTTTTATTAAAAATAAAGGTTTTGGTTTTTCAGTTAACACAGAAACACAATAAAATATTTTTATAGAATGTAAAAATTTCAAAAGTAACAAACTATTTAAAATTATGGCAATCAAAATAAGTAATTTCAAAAAAATAAAAAAAAATTAAAATTAAAAAAAAAATAATAAAAAAAATAAAAACACATTCATATTAATAACGCCAATTGTTAGGCACCTAAATGCGCAAATTTGCCTTAATTTGACCGATACTGTATCATTTACGGTTTTTGAGTTCCCCATACATAGACTGGAATTCGAGCCACCCTCTACAGGGTTATTCCGCATATTTGGATACCCATCTACAGCCTTGAATTTTGAAAATAGGAAGAAACTTTAAATACGAAAATTGTAGGATTTTCCTAAACCGCCTGAATTAGGGTTTGAAAATATATATGCACTCTTTGTTTTTGAATGTAGGAAAACACTTTAAATACAAAAATTATAGGATTTTCTCTAAATCGCCAGGATTAGGATTTCAAAAATATATAATACGTCTACAATTCGCTTTGGCCATTTTTGAAATATATTTTTGATAATAAACAGGTTATTCAAGGTACGGGATTATTCCTCATATTTTGACACCCATTTACAGCCTTTATTTTTAGAGACAGAAAAAAAAATTAAACAGTAAAATTATAGGATTTTTCCTAAAACACCAGGATTAGGATTTCAAAAATATACAATAAATCTGCATTTGGTTTTGACTGGCCATTTTTGAAATATATGTTTTATAATAAATAGGTTATTCATAGTACAGGATTATTCCTCATATTTTGACACCTATTTACAGCCTTTATTTTTGGAGACAGAAATATAAATAAATAGATAGGAGAAACATAAAATATGTATACAAATTATAGGAGTTTTCCTAAACCGCTGGGATTAGGATTCCAAACATATATATCTCTACAGCCTTTGGCGTTAGAAAAAAACTTTAAATACAAAATTATAGAACTTTTTCTGAACCATCAGGGTTGGAATTTCTTGCAGAATTTGTTTTTAAAAATACAAAAAAAACTTAAAATATTACAGGAAACTTGGATTCTTCTTAAACCGCCTGGATGAAGATTCCAAAAATATATACTTTAAACACAAAAATTATAGCGTTTTTCCTGAACCATCAGGATTAGGATTTCAAAAATATATAATACATTTGCAGCATTTCTTTTTGGAGATAGAAAAAAAATTAATATTTATATATATTATAGGCTTAATATATATGTATATCTCTGCAGTCTTTGGCATTAAAAAAAAACTTTAAATACAAAATTACAGGATTTTTCTTAGGCCGCCATTATTAGAATTTCTAAAATAATATATAATACCTATGTCTACGTTTGCTTTGAACTAATTTGAAATTCATATTCGATAATAAACATGCTATCCAATGGGCAAGGTTATTCCCAAGGGCGTACCCAGGAACTGAACTAGGTGGCAGACCAATAAAAAAGCATAATAGTTTTTCTCTTCTTTTTATTAGTTATTAATAGCCACATTCTATTCTAGGGTCTAGTCTGACCCTCGCTTGGTACGCCCTTAGTTATTCCCGATATTTTTATACCTTTCTACGGCTTTTATTTCTGGAGATAGAGACAAATTTTAAATTCAATATCATAGGATTTTTGCTGAACCGTCAGGATTAGGATTTCAAAAATATATAATATGTCTGCAGTATTTGTTTTTGGATATGAAAAATCTTTCAATATTTATAAAAATTATAAGATTTTTCCTAACCAGCGTTTGAAACTTTAAATACAAAAATTATAGGATTTTTAAACCGTCAGGATTAGGATTTCAAAAATGTATAATATATTTCCAGAAATTGTTTTTAAAGATATTTTTTTTAAATATATACAAAAATTGTTGGATTTTTCCTGGATGAGGATCCCAAAAATATATAATATGTCTGCGTTTGCTTTGAAAATTTTTGTACAGGGTTATTCCCGATATTTTGATACCCATCTACAGCTTTTATTTCTGGAGATAGAGACACATTTTAAATACAAAATCATTGGATTTTTGCTGAATTGTCAGGATTAGGATTTCAAATATATACAGTATATGTTTTTGGATATGAAATTTTTTTTCAATATTTATAAAAATTATAAGATTTCTCCTAAACCACCTGGATTAGGATTCCAAAAAGATATATGTCTGCAGCTTTTGAAGATAGAAAAAAACTTTAAATACAAAAATTATATGATTTTTCTTGAAGCGTCAGATTTAGGATTTCAAAAATGTATAACATATTTCCAGAATTGTTTTTAAAGATAAAAAAAAAATAAAATTATACAAAAATTATTAGATTTTTCCTAAACCGCCTGGATGAGGATTCCAAAAATATATATGTCTGCAGCCTTTGAAGATAGGAAAAAAAAGTTAAATACAAATATTATAAGATTTTTCCTGAACTGTCAGGATTAGGATTTCAAAAATATACAGAGTGAAACAAATTTGCTTCTCCCTATTGGGATCTCGTAAACTGTAAGAGATACAGCAAAGTTTAAATTGGGGCAAAGTTGCGCAATTTATTGCCCACTATTTTGACATTTTGAAGCTTGAGATATCTCGAGTACTTCCGAAAATATCCGAAAAAACAGAAATTTTCGATTTTTGCTTTTAATTTTTTGTGAGGTTATTTTTGGAAATATGAAAAAAAAATATTAACACTTTCTAGAGGCAGTTTTTAACGATCTATCCTAAGATGTTGTCATTTTTCTCACTCAACGTTTCGATGTCCTAGAACCATCATCAAGCCATTTTTTTTAAATGCGAACCTCTAATTTTTATCAATTTTTTGCATATTTTGGGGGTAATTTGGTAGAATTTATCACCAGATATTTTTAATTTGTAGGCGTTATTGACAAAATTACCCGAGGTTTTTTTTAAATTTGAAATCTGCGCCTGTTAGTATTGTAAATTGACTGAGGCGATAATACCTGCAAATTAAAAATATTTGGTGATAGATATTACCAAATTACCCAAAAAAATTGATAAAAATTATTGGTCCGTATTTAAAAAAATTGACCTGATGATGGTTCTGAGAAATCGAAACGTTGAGTTAGAAAACTGAAAACATTTTAAGATAGTTCGTTAAAAAGTGCTAATATTTTTTTGATATTTCCAAAAATAACGTCACAAAAAATTAAAAACAAAAATGAAAAATTTCGGTTCTTCTCGTATATATCCGGAAGTACACGAGATATCTCAAGCTTCAAAATGTCAAAATACTGGGCACTAAATTGGGCAACTTTTCCCTAATTTAAACTTTGCTGTATCTCTTATCGTTTACGAGATCCCAGTGGTGAGAAGCGAATTTGTTTCACCCTGTATAATATATTTGCACAATTTGTTTTTAAAGATACAAAAAAAATTAAAATATTTACAAATTTTTACTAAACCGCCTGGATGAGGATTCCAAAAAACATATACTTTAAATGCAAAAATTATAGGATTTTTCCTGAACCGTCATGATTAGGATTTTAAAAATATTGATTATGTTTGTAGGATTTAGTTTTTGGAGATAGAAAAAAACTTAAAATATTTACAAAAATTTTGGGATTTTTCCACCGGGATTAGGATTTCAGAAATATCATATGTCTGTCTGTAGTCTTTGGAGATTTTAAATACAAAAATTATGGGATTTGTTTTAAACTGCCGGAATTAGGATTTAAAAAATATGTAATATGTCTGCAGCCCTTGTTTTTGGAAATAGAAAAAACTTTAAATATTTAAAAAAAGTCAGAAATATACAGGGTGTCCGGCAATACCGTTCGAATAATTCACGAACATTTTTTCGATTGAAAAGGGTGTCAAACTTTTTTTTTAAATCGTTTTTTTATTAATATTTTTATTTTATATATCAACGGGCTTGGCTCAATATTACAAAAAAGTAGTAATAATAATTGGATAATATTAAACTAACCTAACCTACATAATATAATCAAGCATAAAATATACCTACATATAAAATACAATATTAACAACATTATAACTTTCAATACAACAAATTCAGAAAAAAAAACAATACTTATAGTTTACCCAAAGGAACAATTACCATCACACTCCATTATACCTTACAGATTTAGATTCAGACAGCAATATCAATTAATAAGATTTAATTTCTTAATGAACCTTGTGCGCCCCTCAAAGCACTCAACCATATGAGAATACTGATTAGCCAGCCTGACCGTCCTTGCTAGAAAGGAGTTATGCCCATAGTTTGTGCGATGTGTTTGGCTGTGAAATGAACTAACATGCCTAGTTGACCTAGGTGGAACATAAGGCTCTATTTTATTAAGAAGTGTTGGACAGAAGCTCTGAGAGTGAAGAATGCTGTGAAATACTCTCAGATCCTCATGTTTACAACCAGTCTCAAGACTTTTTAAATTCAACGAGACTTCCATTTGCTGATAGTCAAACTCATCTTGATAATTTATAGGTACTCCATTTTGCTTAAAGGCAATATATCTTAAAAATTTATGTTGTACACTTTCAATTTTATGAATATGGTTATTATGGTATGCGGACCAGACACAGGAACTGAATTCTAGATGAGGACGCACCAGTGCACAATAAAATAAAGCAAACGAATGGATGAAATATTCTGAAAGTCCCTTGAGCACCTCTTGATAAATCCAAGCATCTGAAGAGATTTGGTGACCGCCCCTGAAATGTGTGGAATGAAGCTTAAAGGGCAATCCAGTGTCACTCCTAAATCTTTAATATGAGACACAGACTTCAGCTTATTATTACCAAAAAAATAGGAGTGATTTAAGAGATCCCTATTTCTTTTAAAGGACATTGAGTAGCACTTTCCAGAGTTTAGATCCATGTCATTTCTACACCAAACAATGAGCCTATCCAAATCTGATTGGAGTTTGAAACAGTCCTCTATAGATGAGACTTTGAGGAAGAATTTTAAATCATCTGCAAATAGAAGAAAAGGACTATACTGAAAGCATGTTGATACATAATTAATATGAAGGTTAAACAACAAAGGTCCTAAGTGGGAGCCCTGCGGGACACCAGACCGTACCTGAATCTCCCGAGACTCAAAGCCCAGAACTCTAACAAGCTGCGTTCGACCCACCAGGTAAGCCTCAAGCCACCTTAACAGGGGACCCACAATTTCCGATTTTTCCAACTTATAGCCTGTGATCAACCCTGTCGAAGGCCTTGGAGAAGTCGGTATACAAAGAATGCACTTGATATCCCCCCTCCAAGGATTCAGACAGAAAATCAGAAAAGGATAGAATTTTCAGTTTTGTAGAACGTCCTGCAATGAAACCAAATTGTTCATCCAATAATTGACCACGAAGAAAAGAAGTAAGGACAACACAAACAAACTTCTCAAATAATTTAGGAATTGTACTAAGAATACTGATGGGCCTGTAGTTGTGAACCCGCGAGCTGTCTCGAGCTTTAGGGATAGGTGTGATAAAATTTGACTTCCAGTAGCTTGGAAAATACCAGAAGTCAAAGACAAGTTGAAAATAATAAATAGAGGTCTCGCTAATAAAAAACCACACTGCCTCAGGAAAATGGTGGTAAACCATCAAGCCCAGGGCCCTCGCCCACATCCAGTCTGGACAGCTCGGTATAAATCTCTGAAATTGATATTTTAACACTAGATAGTTGAAAATGGTTAAAAGTCAGATCATGAGGAACAATGCACTGCTGGTCAGTGTACATTTCTGAAAAATATTCCGCAAACAAGTTCACAATGCCCTCACCTGAAGAGCAGGTAATACCATTGTAAGAAATCACACTGGGAATTGCAGAACTGCCCTTCCTGGAGCTCACAAACTTCCAAAAGTTTTGCAAGTTGCTATTAAGGGAAAGCTCTGTAACATAAATATAATCATTATAGCACTGTCTCTTTAAAGATATACATCTTGCCCTAATATTACAAAAAATAACTTAATCAGAGTACAATTTTGTGTTCATATATTGCTTATGCAATTTTTTTCTTCAATAATCATAGTTTTAAGATCTGTTGAAAACCAAATGGGAAATTTTTTTGTAGAATATCTTTTCAAAGGGACAAAATGATCAATGCACAAATACATTATTTCATAAAAAATATTAATCATTTCATCAACAGATTTATTTAAGAATAAAAAGTCCCAGTTAAAACTCGAAAGAAAAGTTGAAACCAAATTAAAATCTACTGAACTAAAGTCTCTATAAAAACCCTTCCCAATAATCTCACCACTCCCCTGCCAAGACACTGCAAGTTTAAAAGATAAGGGTGGGTTGTATCTCTGTCAGGTGTCACAATAGCTGCTGCAGCTAAAAAGGTGTCCAGATTCTGGTCCTCACTGAAGATCAGGTCTAGCATAGAATTGGTTTCATTTCTAATAGTATTGACTTGGTATAAATTGTGAAAAGAGGACATAATTGAAATAGCTTCTATGGCTTCCACTTCATTGGCTGATGCAGGTTGTACGGCAACAGCAACAGAACTGAGTCCTTCAACAGACCAGGTAGCATGAGGCAAGTTAAAATCACCAACAATGCAAAGCTTGCAGTGAGGAAGATCATCACATAGCCTGTCCAGAGATTCACTAAATGCAACATAACACTCTAAAGCTGCCCTGCTGTCCACAATAACTTGTTGCTCCCCCGACCCAACCAAGATAAACAGGTGTGCCACATGAGGGTTGGACTTAAGCAATGAACTCCTGATACTTTTATGGACACCTATAAGTACGCCACCACCCCTGGAGTAAACACTAGTCTCAACAGATCTGTCTTTTCTATACACATTGTAATCATATAAATGCAACTCGTTATCAGAGAAGTTGGTGGTTAACCAGGTCTCATTCAATACAATTATACCATATTGGGAGTAAGAAGCATTTATCAAAAGAGAGTCCAATTTGGTTCTAAGGCCCCTAACATTTTGAAAATAAACCAGAAAGTCGTTAACAAATCCCGCTAGTTTTTTTGGCACATTCTTGGGTACACCATTAACATATTTAATAACAAGATTTGGTTCCCCATTTTGTTGTCGGGCCTTTAATTCATTTTTTAAATTGTTTAAGTTTTGGCGCTGCTGAGTGGTTAAATCATTGTATATAAAGACCTTCTGAGACCGATCAAGATTTCTTCTGCTTCTCAAAACTTTTCGAACATCTTCTGAATTGTGTAAAGTGACCCTAATTGATCTAAAACCATTTTTATTTCTCTTACCTATACGAGTGACACCTTTTACCTGGATCTCAGAGCTTACTAAATTTGAAATGAGAGATGTGACATTCCTTTGGTCTTCTTGTTCTCCTTTTGCGGGTAAATAAAAAATCATGAAATTGCATGATCTTTTTTGTCGTTCCGTCATTTCATTTCATTTAGCACATCATTACTAGGGGTAAACTGATGAGAAATTCCAGATTGAGTTGTTTGATTTCCTGTACCATCCTTGGGCAAATTAAGGTCTGTTTTGATATGATCAAGTGCCAAATCAAAATTAAGCCTCATCTCCTTCAGGTTATCCTTGAGTTTCCTAAACTCATTAACAAGTTCAAGTACTACATGGATTTTGGTTTTCACTTCAGCAACCTCATTTTCCAATGCAGAAACACGAGTAGAAAGGCTAAAGACTTCTTTAAGCTTAGGTGTACATTCCTTACACATATATGGCATTACCCGATTAGATAATGTCAAGGTTCTAATTTCGGTTGAAGTAACTTCAGAGCATTTTTTGCACATAACCTTTTTGCAATAGTCGCATGGGAATCCAAATATATCTTGAGAGTTTTTTGGTTCCTTAAAGACACAACTTGTTTTGCACTTGAAACATGTGCCAGACATTTTATATATCCTTTGATTTATTTTATTGAAATTTGTTACTGTGGTGTATAATAATAAAGGGCTTATTCTCACTGTCAAGTCCAGTGGCGTCCAGAGGGACATCATACCGAATATTATTGACAGAAAAAATGTGCGCCATTGACTTTTCAAAACATTTTATATTTTTTTCGTATTAAACAATTAAAAATACAAAATTTTTGTTTCTTGGATTGTTTGTAGTATTTTGAATCGTTTTCGAGAATAAAAAGTAAGAACCAGTTTATTACATTTCTTTAGGACAATAAATTCTACATCAAAAGCTGATGGGTAACTATTTTTTTTTCTGGAAATCAATGGTTTATTCTATTCATAGAAATTGTTATAATAAATTATTGCAAGCCTTGCAATAGCAAGTCTGCGCCTCACACGCGGCTCTTCAGCCGAAATTAATTTATGGCACATTCACCATTTTGTCTAGATTGTACTTGTTTTAAAACTGAATTTGTAAAAGAAAATTTTGGATTAGTTTATTTTTATGCTTGCTTGTTTGAAATGTTTTATTTGAGCGTTGAACACCTCCCTTGATGCTCGAGCAGTGAGTTCGATTAACTTTTTTCCTTGGGAATAACAGGGCAAGAAAGGTCCCAGACATGGCTCCACTCTTTACGCCATCCATTGTGGTAGACAGGGAAAGTGTGTTTAAATAGGTGATTTTTAGCCTAATATTTTCGTCAAATTCAGTAACACTCCGGGGGCATACTTAAGACCACTCTTAAGTAGTGGTTTTTGAAAATTTTACCTTAGGTTCAATTTCCTGGCTCGGTATTTACGCTTATATTACATAAGAAAATGTCTCTTTAGACGAATATATAGTTATAATCATTTCACTGTACTTTCAGATTCCATTGGTGGTTCGTTGATGCCATCTTGCACCATAGGCAACCATGTGAGGGCTAAATTTCACCAAGCAATATTGGAAACATACTGTTTTCGCTCGAGTAGAGGTAAGATGACATTCACACGAAACAATTTCTAATTCAGGCACATGTAGGGCAACTGAAGGAAATGTATACAAATTCATATACTTAGTCCCTATATTATAAACCAAAACGCTCAAAACCGCTACAGTTGTTAACTCAAAAGAAAACCATTTTTGTGACTTCTTACCCTCTCTTCTTTTAGGTACCACCGATGGAAAATCCTGATGATGGGTGGATGTATATGGACACAATCGATCAGTTTTGGCTACTTTTGCCAGCTTGAAAAATTCACTGCTTCAAGATGGCCTGGTCACTTGCACTAGCACTACTTGTTAATGTATATAAGAAAAAAACATTTTAGACTGTTCCTCTAGTTTTTAAATCGTTTTGTACATTAAATTCTTTTAAAACTGTATATGTGGAAAATATAAGGTACGTATCTTGGCTGGCTAGCTCAAGTGCCTGACTAAAATTACCAATATCGATAATTAAATTTGATTTTTTCCTAATTTCGTTTAAAAACACGTGATAATATTTGTAAGTATGTATGTAAAATATGTATAGTAATTGAGGCCATATGTTAGTAACATGAAGATAAAATATTTTTTAATGCCATTTTTTGTATGTTTTTTGTTTTGTTATGTGATTATGATTATGCTTAAATATTGAAATAAAAACCAATTTGAGGAGCTGTGTTTATATTTGTCTTTTTACAAATTCTTTGAATCTCACCAAAACACCTTTTGAAATACTGAGCATTTTAAACTGTTCTTAATAAGGAAGTGATATTAAAAATGAGATATTTTGTGGTAAAAACTATATATTTTGCGTCAGCATTGCGCAATGTCATAAAGCACTCCCCATTTGGTTAAGAATTTTTAGTTGACCGCGCTGTAATCCTGCAAATTTTACATTATGTAGCATAACGTATATAGTGCGCCAAGCGAGTGAACCTTAACAACGACTGAAGGGGGTAGAGGACTAGCACGTAAAAATCTTGCCTTCCCATAGGCGCACGAGATTATTCTTACCATATTATTATTGATAATATTGATTAGTTTAAGACGTTAAAATTAATTACAGTTTTTTTATATTACAGTCTCATATGTCATATAATAATATCTCATTTTTATAACAAGGATAGTATTCTATGATATTATTTGTTGTATGTATTACATAAATATGTTGTAGTAATAAGTAGAGTTCGTTTCCCCAAGGTTTTATATTTACGTCATTGACGACGTCGCTTAATTTGGAAAAAAACGGTTTATCGTAGCTAATTCATATAAGTTCTCTAGTATTCAATTTTTGTATTAAAAGTTAGGCAATATTGAAGCAAGTATGTTCCAAAACGCTCTTTATAGAACGTTCGGAATTGTTTTGTAATAAAAATTTTTATTTAGAGAGTTCAGTTAAGAGAGTTATCCGAAATATATAAAAATTAGTTAACCGCGTATAATAATCACCAAATGCAAGAAAAATATAAGAAAGGTTAAAAATCTATCATCAAATTAAGGGTCTGATGATATATAGGTTGTGTCGATTTTGCAAATTTTCTTTTTTTTTTTTCGCTAGAAAAGGGGTGTCCTATAGAGTAGCTTAAGCCAAAAAAATCGGAGGATTCGCCACATTTGAGCCGAAAAAATATCCGCGTTTTGAGCCTAAATTGTCCTAGAAGGGCAAACTTCCTCTACGACTTTCCCAGGTGTAACGTGAAAATATTGAAATTGTAACGTGAAAATAATAAAATTTTAGTAACCGACACCAGGGGCCTGGAACAGTATTTCCAAAAGTTGCACATTTTCTTATGGGGAATAACAGTGTTGTTTACTATTTAAGTATATTTAATATTCCACTTCAGGCATGACCCTCCGCTCGCTTCGGGGGCGCAACCAAACAAAACTAACCCAAATTAACCCAAGGCATGCCGGAAATTTGTCAGTCGAAAATGCAAATATTTTTTAGTTTGTTTTTCCTCATTTGGGAATGTCTTGGGTTAGGTTTGTTTGGTTACGCCCCCGGAGCGAGCGGAGGGCCATGTATGAAGTGAAATATTTGACGAATATATACATACAAAGGAATAGTGTAATCGAATGAGTGTCTCTTTTGTTCTGATGAATGAATGCAAATGCACAGTGAACAATCATCCAAGCAGCCACGGTTACCATACGGCGGGCAATGATATCATTATGGCAGGATCGACCATCCCTTCATCTTCATTCAATCGGACTACTGGGGGTCTCGGTCAACAGCAATATGTCCTGATATGACCACGTTGCTAACGTCGCAAAATCAGCCTCCCAGAAACTTGGTACGTTATTTCGCAACAAAAAATGTATACACCGCAGCAGTTGTTCTTGCTTTACAAAGCGCAAATAAGACCGTGCTTAGAATATTGCTCACACATCTGGGGTGCCACGCCAGAGCGCACCCTAAAGCTACTGGAGTCCGTTCGGAAGAGAGTTGTGCGTCTCGTCGGTGACCCGGAGTTGACCCGGAATCTGGATAGTGTGAAACACCGCAAACATGTGACCGAGAAATCCCTGTTTTACAGATACTTTTACGGCAGATGTTCCCAGGATTTGGCCCGCCTTATCCCGCCCCTGACAACGCCTGTCTGACAGTCACGGTAGACGGCAAGAGCGCACCGGTTCGTCGTACAATTGGAAACACCTAGAACATCGCTTTACAAGAACCCCTTTGTCTGGCGCACTGCATCACTGTGAAAGTCACTCCCAGGACGCATATTCGGATGTAACAAGCAAGATGTCCATTCGACTATGCCCAACGTTTCTTCATATGTGACGTGCCCGATAACATTTAGTCGGATGTCGTGACTGTTACATAGAATCAACAAATAAGTTTTCAATTATTTAACCACTTTATGCATGGCCCTCCGCTCGCTTCGCTCTCATTACGGAGGCTCAACAAATAGAAACTAACCAGATGCTAACCAAAACTAACCCAAAATTTTTATTTTATTTTTTTTATTTTGGGTTAGTTTTGGTTAGCACTTGGTTAGTTTCTGTTTGTTGAGCCCCCGTAGCGAGTGAAGCGAGCGGAGGCCCATGCATGAAGTGTTAAAATAATTGACGACATCTGACTAAATGCTATCGTGCACGTCACATATGAAGAAACGATCGGCATTGCCGTATGAACATCTTGCCTGTTACATGCGAATATGCTCCCAGGACATCTGTTCCCCAAGCTAACTATTCAAGAACCGTGTCAATCAACATCTTTGCACACACACCGCTCGTCGAGCAATATAGGATGTGCTACTGCAATAAAAAAATCATTCACTTAAATAAAAAAAAGAGTACAGACACTTATAGCAGTGGCGGCTCGTCATTGGACGCAGGTGAAGTGCCGCTTCCTTACAATTTCTAAAATTTCATTACTTTAAAGTAAAAATATTTTTAATTAAATAAAATTTTTATAATCTAAATTTCTAATCAACATTAATGCAATTTCTCAAATTACTTTTCTTAAAAATACAAATTTAGTGCGATAATCCTCATAAAAGATAATTAACTATAAAACGTAGCGCGCTGAATAACTTGTCATAAGATCGGCCGGTGCGGGCGGTTTTCGACACTCAATACAGTCACGAAACACGTGGGAATCGGAATCGCACACAGCAAGATCAATAATTGCACTGCAATATACAGATTTATTTACGATGGTTGCTATGGCAACGGGCGAAGCAGACATGCTAGATACGTGAGCTATTTATAGAACGGAAGCAGCCCGACAATGCGACTCCGACAGGTTCTTATGTTAATATTAAATTCAGTTCACAGTCGTTCGGAAGCAAATTTGCATCACGTCGTTGTCGCGCATTGTTTTACGAAATGTTTCCATTGTATGATCCGATCTGCATCTTGTTAGAAACACCATTTTCCAGGTTGAAAACGATGATAAAAGAGACTTTTTAAATACGGAGGGACCTAAGCCTTTCCTTCAAATAGAAAAACAAGTAGTAAAATCAAGAGAGAGAATTTTCGTTCGTAGGTTTCGAAATCTGATCTGAGTATTCTGATTATAATTGGTTGTATGGAAGTGTTTATTTAAAGAAACTATTTTGTATGCCACTATGCCCTGTTTAAGTGTAGGTGGAAAATCGTGCGTTTGGAATAAAGACGGATTTAACATTTTTGGGAATGTGACAAGAGGTTGTAGTAGGCATGAAGCTTGTTCGGACCATATTCACTGTGCATTATCATTTGCGAAGTTAAAGAAAAGCCTCACTACAAAATCGAAGAATAGACCTTATATTTAAAAAGTATATGGGAGCAGTCAAAATAACTGTACGCGAGAGTGTGGGTAAGTTAGTAATTCTATTATCTTTTTGATATTATTATAAATTGGTGGCGGCGCTCATGGTATATTATTTCTCGCAGGTATCGTCACCGCAGGACTTTTGGGCGTGGCCCCAAAAAATTTTCGCCAGCGGCGCAATATTGCCTGCGGCGCTATCTACCTAATTGCGCTTCACCTATTCTTGCCTACACGAGCCGCCACTGACTTATAGCACAGCTTATTCACTACCAGCTAGTCAACTCTATCGAAATCGGAAAGTTGGAGTGTCGGGCACTGCGCCCTGAGCGGTTCAGTTCCACAGTTGAATTTAAAATGAATTTTCGCTTCAAAATACATGACAAATTCGTCCGAAGCCTCGGCTATCGCCCTGAGAGGTTCGGAAATTTCGGATTTTTATACAATTGTTTTTAAACGGATTTTAGACGATAAAATAGTTATTTATGCAACAAGTGTGTAAAGTGAACCTTTTTTTATGAATGGGAATATTGATAAAAAAATTTAATTGAAATTGAATAAAAAAAGGGTTCTTTACACATGAGTAGCATACAAAATTTTTTCTACTACCGAAAAATATATGAAAAAACAAAAATATTATTAAATTACTGTACGCACTAGTGCGTAAAATATATTATTTTACGCATTGCCCTTAATGTCAAAAAATATGTCAGATTTATTTTACGCACTAGTGCGTAAAATAACTTATTTTACGCACTGCACATTAAAAACGCCTATTTTACGAATCTTAGAGAGTGCGTAAAGTGAGTACTTTACGCATGGTAGTAGAAAAAGCATATTTTAAATTAAACGACCTGTCAAAAGTATTATTCAGATGCCCAGGCGTTTAAAACAATATTAAGTCCTGACCCTCTTCTAAAATTTGCAAAACTTGTTTATTGACTTTCCCAAATCAAAGGATGCCGCCGCAAGATGACTGGTAGTGAATAAGCTGCGCTTATAGCGCACCATTTTTCTAATAAATTTTGCTAACGAAACTACAGTAAACGTCTGGCAACAGTGTGCCTTCTTAAAAATCTTTGTTTTGGCTATTGTGACAGTTGACAGTAAAAAGGACGATGGATATTTAGAAGTAAAATTTAATTTTGTTTAATGGCTACGTTGGGATTTGGAACCTTCGGCAACATGCACTAAAACAGAGTTTTATCCACAATACCGAAACAGAATATTTGCACTCGACGCGCGTTTCGCTAACCATGTTAGCATCATCAGGAGTTTCGCGTTTCGCTAACCATGTTAGCATCATCAGGAGATAATTAAAACTGACGTTTTAATCATCTCCTGATGATGCTAACATGGTCGAGTGCAAATATTCTGTTTCGGTATTGTGGATAAAACTCTGTTTTAGTTATTGTTTAATGGGGCTTTGGCTATGAGTCGCTTTAAATTAGGACCGGAACACTTCCGATTCGTCTTCGGTCGAGTGCAGACGCGTTCGGTGACGGCTCTTTGAGCGCCATTGGCACAGGCCATTGAGCGACACGTGGCAAACGTTTAGTGACCGTTTTTCTCCCCGAGAAAGAACCGGATGTCATAGCCAGCGTAGTCTGTGCCTTTCATAGCTTAGCCAGAAGCAATTCTGTGCCTTTCATAGTTTATAGCCAGAAGAAATACCCATTTACGCCGGTACCCAGGCCGGAAGGGCCCGGTTGTCCCTGTGGGACCATTTCTGTCTGTGCAATTCAGTAGCTTATATTTGTGTAAAGCTCGATGGTCACGTGATGGTTTAGAGGCAGACACTACGTAGTCATCACGTAATGGAGCTGGCAACTGGCTAGGAACAACGCCATAATCAAAACCTGGAAACCTGGAACCTGGATTAGGACCGGAACAAAACGGAGGTCTCTCGTTCGACGTAAATGTATCCTAGTTAATATTTTCACCCGACAATTGATTTTCAGATGTGTTTTGTCTATATTTCTAGTGCTTTTGGGAAGTGGTGCTGAAAATTTGTGTCAGAACTCGAACTTGAGGGCATTTTTTCGGTTCAAATGTAGCGGATCTTCCGACTTTTTTTACTTAAACTACTATATAGGACACCCCCTTTCTAGTGAAGTAAGCCAATATTGATAACAGCAAAGACATAGTAGTGTTTCAACTCTATTCTTATAATAATATCAAATGCTCGATTTAGAAGATTGAGGACTGAAACCCCATTATTCTATAATGTAAATAGCGTGCTTTTAAAGGAAGTGTCTGTTGTCAAGGATTTGGGTGTCTACTTGGACAGTAAACTTTCATTTACTGAACACTATGAGAAAACTATTGGTTGTGCAAACAAAATGCTGGGCTTTGTAAAGAGAGTTTGCCAAGATTTTACGGATGTAAATACACTTAAAATTCTTTACATTAGCTTTGTCCGATCAATAATGGAGTTCTCCAATGTTGTTTGGTCACCCTTTTTTCAGGTCTACATTGAACGCCTTGAAGGTGTTCAACTTAAATTTATTAAATTTGCCAGGTATAAGCTGAGTGGAAGGGGAATTGATCTTTCAATTACACAAACAATGTCCTATTTAAATATCCACACTTTAAAATGCAGAAGAGAGTATTATGATGTTTGCTTTATATTTAAAATATTAAATAATCATATTTCTAGTTCCGAATGCCTCACTGCGTTGAATGTGCATGTTCCTGCGTATAGAACACGTAATATTCCTCTAATGCATCTAACTCAATGTCGAACTCTCTACTTTATGTACAACCCAGTTAATAGAATGTGCGTTAATGTGAATACTTACTATGATAGGCTGAACTTTTTTTGTGTATCTAAAGACAGATTTAAAGATATAGCTAAGAAAGTTATATTAGACTAGGTTGCTTATGTATAAATATCCTGTAAATGTGTATACGTTAAATATATATAAATAAATAAATAAATAAATCCTTTAAAGTTGGTGTAAGTGAAGAATTTTTTGATCTCCTTTTAAAACCTGATTTCAGGCCAGAGGGGATAGTGTTTCGCCAATTTGAATACAGACCCAAAAATAATAATGTAAATTTTCAAAGGACGAACATACAACAGAACAGTTAGTTTATAATGAAGTTAATGTCTACTATCAGAATGTCAATGGTTTAAGAACCATGTTGGTTGAGGTTTGCAAAAAAGCTTCAACTTCGGACATTATAATGTTAAGCGAAACCTCATTGAATCACAATTTTTTGGACAGTTAGTTGGGTCTACATAATTTTATTACCTGCAGTCGTGATAGATGTTTTGAACAAACTTGCAAACTGGTAAGAGTTCTTATTGCTGTTCACCCTCACTAAAGTCAGAATTCCTACAAATAGCTCATAAAGAATCTGAGGAAGTTTGGGTTTCCGTTGTTTTTGGCAAAGTGAAAAGAATTTTCTGCTGCTTCTATACACCTCCTAACTCTATGCCAGCAGACTACCAACGGTTTTGCGAGGCATCAGAGAGGGTCGCTGAGGAGTATAGTGACTGCCATATTTTGATTGCTGGAGATTTTAATCTGCCAAAGTTGACTTGGCGTAATGATTCTCTTGGTGTGCTTAGTGTAGGTAATGTAGGGCCTGCGGAATCGTTGTTGGGAACAATGCCATATCTTAATATACATCAGATCAATAACATTCCAAATGCTAATGGTGTTTATTTGGATCTCGTTTTTAGTAATAACAGTAATAGTATTCTTTCATGTTCAAATGATATTTTAGTTAAGTGTGACAGGCACCATCCTGCATTGTTGATTACTTTAAACCTAAGTAGTTTTCATCCACTTGATTATTGTGAAGAAATGTATGATTTCAAGAATGCTGATTTTGGAGGTCTTAACAGCTTCCTTCTTGGTACGAATTGGGATAGTTTGTTTGTCTTTGATGTGAACATAAATTTGGACTGTTTTTATAATGCGTTGAGCCATGCTTTCACATGCTTTGTTCCTGTCATGAATGTTAAAAACAAATTTCAGTTTCCGATTTGGTTCGATGCAGAACTTAAATCAAATGTTTTGCCAAAAAGAGTGGCACATGCAAAGTATAAGCAGTCTAAGACATTGGCGGACTATGAAGTGTTCAGCGGTCTCAGAACACTTTGCAAATATCAATCTAATTAGTGTTATTCAGATTATGTTGAACGAACACAGTACTCTATTAGTAATAATCCAAAATATTTTTGGAAATATATTTCAGAAAAGATGCAAAATAACAGCATTCCAGCCACTGTGAAGTATCATGATTTGGTAGGTGAAGAGGGTCAGGAAATAACGAATTTATTTGCACACTGTTTTTCATCAGTTTATTCTAATGCTTCGAATATTTCAAATTTTATTGAGTCAAATGTTACAAGTTTTATCAATGTTAATAAATTGCATATACAGATATCTGAGGTATTAGACAGGTTTCAACACATGACTGTATTCCAGCCAAATTCATAAAACAGTGTGCTTTTGCTATATCCCGACCAATGTGGCTCATTTATAATGTATCACTAAAATCTGATATAATCTAATGCATGGAGATTGAACTATGTGACTCCTATATTTAAGAACTGTGGTCAGAAAGATGATGTAACTAATTACCGTCCCGTATCATTGGCCTGTCACTTTGCCAAGTCGCTGGAAAGCATTGTGACTAATTTTTTATCCGAGAAACTTAAGAACATAATTTCAAGAAAGCAGCATGGCTTCATTAAGGGAAGATCTATTACAACAAACTTAGTACTTTATCAGACAGCTCTGACGAGAGTTTTGTAGGGTGGTATGTCAGTTAACTCTGCTTACGCCGACTTTTCCAAGACCTTCGACAGGGTTGATATTAACATCCTTGTCAGGAAACTGTCATTGTATGGAATCAGTGGCCAGCTGCTGGAATGATTAGAGTCATATTTATCTGGAAGGACTCAAATTGTCAAAATTAACAGCTTCCTTTCAGATCCCTTTTCAGTTACATCTGGGGTTCCTCAGGGTGTCAATCTCGCCCCTCTTCTGTTCACACTATTCATCAATGATGTTGTTGAATGTTTCATTTACTGTCAGGTACTCCTTTTGCGGATAATATTATGATTTTTAAAATTTTGATCAGCAATTCAGTTCACTATGAACTTTGCTCTGATCTACTTAATTTTGAAAGCATGCAGCTGTCTTGCAGCAACTAGCATTGAATTATCTGGCAATTGATTCCCAAGCTTCAGTCTTTAATAAAATTTTGCATTTGTTCAATCTCTTTTTGTATTCCCGACAATAAGATGTAAATTTTGCATGGTTTCAAAAAACTGTAAAGTTGCGTACACGTTTGTCTTTAGTTTCCATCTCAAGAACAATAAAATTGTTCTTAATGGCAATAAATGTAAATAAAAACCTTAGACCACCCATGCATCAATACTCTATAATAAATGTAGCCATTGAGAAGGTTGCAGTCATACGCGACCTTGGAGTGCTTTTTGATTGCGGACCAACGTTTTCAAAGCATATTGAAAAACTGTGCAAGATGTTAGGATTCATCAAGAAGCACACCCGGGACTTTGACAATATTGATGCTATAAAGGTTTTATACTATACAGCATGGGTCTAACACATGTGTCTGGTCACCTTACATAAATGATAAATACATAAATGATTTAGAGAAAGTTCAAAGAAAGTTTTTGCGATATATTGCTTACAAAGTTAACATATCCTACATTGATGTTGATTATGGTGCTTTGTATAAATTGCTGAATGTTCAAAAGTTGGACGTAGGACCTTTGATGTTATGACAAATATATAAGATTCTTAACAACATAATCCAATCTCCCGAGTTGTTGTGTCATCTTAACTTGAATGTTCCTCCGTCTACTGTGCTCAGACGGTTAAGACTCTTTTACCTTGAACAACATCCTACATTGTATGGTGATAACTGTGCAATCAATCGTATGATAATAAATTCAAATAATGTTGAGGTGGATGAATGTACAAAAGCCATCGACTGTTATGCTTTTTTTTTGGTGCATAATTTATTGTCAATTTTCTTGTTAAGCTTTATTTTATTAATGCAATGTGCAAGTGCTACAGGTTCCTTTCTTCAGGAAAAATTATCTATATTATTATTATTAATATAAACAGGGTGTTACAAATTCCCAACTCACTATTCTTCTACTCTTGCGAGTAGGTCTAGGACCAGACCTTATATCCAGTATTTATCAACGATATTCACCGATAGTTGGAGCATTGTAGTTTATCGTCCTTTTTGTGTAGGGGCACAATGACACTCTCCAACTACTTGGTATTTTCTCTTCCTTTCAAATCTGGAGTATGAGAGTGTGGAAGTGTTTGAGAAATGCTTCTCCTCCATATTTAAGGCACTCTGCTAATATTGTGTCATTGCCCAGTGCTTTGTTATTTTTCAGCCTACTGATTGCCTTTCTTACCTCCTCAAGAGTTGGCTCTTTGACCAGTGGATCTGCGGTATAGTAGGTGACCCTATCTCTCTCTTGGTCCTGCTGTGCGGTTATTAATTAGTCGAAGTAACTTCTCCACAACTCCATCACCTCGCTATTATTTGTCACTAGTCTTCCGTTAGGTATCTGTTTTAAGAAACGTGTCAGTTCTCGGTCTGAAGCCTCCTTTAATGCTCCTCACTTCTTGAAAAACATTCCTAACTTGGTTACTTGTTCGACTTGCTCAAGGTCTTCTATTTTTTTTTGTTCGTGTACTCTTTTCTCTTCTTCTCTAAATTCTAAATGTTCTCCGTGCTGTTGCTCTTGTTTATCTGTATTTCTCCCTGTACTGTATTCGTTTGTGGTTTGTAGCATCTCCAGTCGGGCCACTCCTTGTCGAACCAAGAGTTCATCCTTTCAGCCTTTTTCTTTCCCACTATCGTTTGCGTACTTATAATTACTAACCTCTTAATGATGTTCTCCCATGTTTTCTAGACATCCTTCTGTCTAGATGTTGACTCAAGGTGTGCAGTTAGACTCCTCGTGTATTCCCGTTTCTTGCTGTCATCTTTGAATGTTTCGGTATTCCATGTAGGGGGTTGAACTGCGTTGTTATACTTTAGGCTAGATATTCTTGCTCGTACTTTAGCTCTAACCAAAAAGTGGTAACTAATGAGATTGAAAACCTCACTGGTCGATACAAACAAATTAATTTTCTTAACTTATTTTGACCATAAAGGTGAGGGTAGCAATTAACAGTATAATTAACTACAAGCAATTAAAGTAGTGGACTGTATTAAAATAGGGTGATGGGGGTTTTACACATATATATGAATTGAAACCAGGTAGGTATGTTAATGTACTTTAATAATACAATTATGCATTTGCAATCGGTGTAAAAAAAATTAGTAAAATTTATAAATACATACTTCTTAATCTGCTCATATAAAAACTAAATACAAAAGGGTGCTTAATTAAAATATTTACTAAAAAGTCTTGATTTTTTAACTTTAAAATGAAACCTTTGTCTTTAGAATTTCAACTTACCTTTCACTCTACAAAATATCTTGATCTACGCTTCCAACCGCTACCAACCAGACAGGGATCCGATTTCAAATCCTTCATTTGGATCTTGTAGGCACGATTTGAGCTTCAAATTCGAGACCACCATTTTACTGCTTTTCTTCAACTACAGGACAGGTAAGCCGAGAAGCTACGTCATTTCTGGCTTTAAGGAATTGTGTTAAAAACACCTAAAGGAGGTCTTTGTCCAACGTGGACGAAGATAACTGAGGTACACTAAATATTTTCTAATATTTGTGCATACAAAACGAAGAAATTGCCAAAAAGGGAGTAACTTTTTGGCGCGTAGACGAGAACCTTAACTGTTGATCAAGTGAAATATGATTTTTCTTAAGGGCTCGGGAAGGACAATAACGCGGGAAAATACGCATCGGGTACATTTGAGAGGACAAAAACATCTTCTTTGACACACTGCTGTCTACTGAACACTGACGGAGACATGGATATATTAAATTGAAAACGATTACACACGATTGAATTGACGGAACGACATTTATCTTCATATAATGGGTTTGGACTAAAGGGTAATGTATAACTGACATATACTGATTTAAATGCACACATTTCTGTTTACCTGGGGTTGAATAAATATATTCGTAGATTAATAATGGCTCATTCATACTACATTCATACAGAGTGTTATCACCAAACTATACGGTGAAAAATGACAAGTTAATACACTTGTTGGGGTGTTTCCCCAACACTTACAGACATAATTTAAGATTGCGTCATGGAATGTAAGAACACTGTTTAAAACAGGGAAACTTGCAAACGCATGCCATCAAATGGATTGCTCGGGCATTCGATTATTAGGCTTAAGCGAGGTTAGATGGCCAGGATCTAGAACAACTAAAACGTGACCCTAATCACCGCAATGACCTGGTACACGGAACTGAAAGAACTAGTGAAAATGACTAAGAAACAGGATCTCACCTTTATTATATGTCAAATTAGGCAAAGGACGAGTGTCGGACCTGATTGGGGAGTTCGGACTGGGTGATAGAAATGACAGGGGCGAAAGACTCATTGAATTCTGCCAACAATACAATATGGCAGTAACAAATACGTGGTTCAAACATCACCCTCGCAGACTTTATGCATGGGCATCACCACAACATACGAGTGTCAGAACAGTTTGTAACCAGATTAATTTCATAATGGTCAATAAACCGAATAAACGATATCATAACGCGCTTATCAACGTCAAGACCTATCCCGGAGCCGATATGAATATGGCCCAAATGGAAAATCACGAAAAAATCAAAACCTTTAAATAGACCTGATGTTGGACTTTGGAGAGATGTCACTATAAAACAAACAGTGCGTGAAGAATTAAATGAACACCTTGCTAATGTGTCTCGTGACCCTGCTTCATCCAATAACATTGATAGCATGTGGAAAACCATAAGAGACATCTCAAATAGGATCACTCAAAAGAAATTTAAAACCATCTCCAAAAAGGGGTAGGCAGGAATGGATGACAGAAGAATTTTTTAGCTTAATGGACGAGCGAAAAGAGGTCAAGGCTGCAAACAACACAAATGACTACAATCATCTTAACAGAACTATCCGTACTAAGATAAAACACGCTAAAGAAAGCCACGACTTTTTCAACCTCCATAAGAAGGTGAAAGAATTCACATCGACGAATGAGATATTCACAATCCACTGCATGCTAAGTCCGGATGGGAAGCTGTTAGACTCCACGAAGAGAAAACTGGAGGAATGGAAAAAATACATCAAGAACCTATTTGAGGATGTCAGAGTAGAACCTTGTCGGACGAATATCAATGGGGAGGGTCCGAGTATCCTGGAGTCAGAGGTGCATTGTGCGATAAAACAACTCAAAACAAACAAATGCCCAGGACCAGACGAAGTCTACCCTGAAATTTTTAAACTGATTAGTGAAGAGAATATTGATTTATTTGTCACTCTGTTTAATTGTATTTATGAGACTGGCAAGGTACCTCGCGAATGGCTAGAATCGGTTTTTATACCACTACCAAAGAAAGCGAACCCCAAAAATTGCGGTGATTTCCGACTGATAAGTCTGATGAGACATGCTCTAAAGGTTCTGCTGCCGCATCTCTCGCAAATGTGAAGCGAATATTGGAGATGGCCAATTTGGTTTCAGGGGCAGAATCAACAAAGAGACCTCTTCATCTGCTTTATAGATTTCGAGAAAGCATTTGACAGAGTGAAGCATGACCTGTTAATAGATAATAGAGTCTCTTTATGTCATGGGTCTGGACGAGAAAGACACTATCCTGCTGCGAGACTTCTGGAACCAGAGGGCTAGACTTAAAATTGAGAAATCCACGTCCGAGCAGATCGAGATCCACAGGGTAGTTAGACAGGGCTGCGTTTTACCATCGTTACTCTTCAACCTCTACTCAGAACTGACGGACTCTTCGGACGGAGTTAAGGTTAATGGTGTGAACATTAACAGTATAAGATACGCCGATGATACTGTCTTGACCACAGACTCGGGTCTTGGCCTACAACGACTCCTCAGCAGTGTTCACATGGCTTGCGAAGCACTTGGCATGAAAATAAACATAAAAAGACCAAGGATATGACCATCAAAAAATCAAAGAATATCCCACAACCAATCCAAATAACCGGCGAAGTTCTAGAACAGGTGGATTGGGATGTTGGGTGGACTGCAAGTTGGATCCGGACGTAGAAATAAGATGTAGAATAGAACAAGCCATACACTGCTCTGTGACTCACGACTCAGTCTGGATCTGCGTCAAAGACTCTCGAAGTGCTACTTGTGTGGAGCGGAAACATGGACACCCAAAGATGTGGACCTACCGTAGAATGCTAAAAATAACATGGACATCGCACACCACAAACGAAGAAGTGCTACGCAGACTGGGCATAAAACGAGAGCTATTTAAACTTGTACAGGTTTGGAAAACATCGTATTTGGGACACATACTGAGAAACGCTAAATATCATTATACGCGCAATTTATCGTTAAGGGAAAGATCGAGGGCAGGCTCGGTCTTGCAAGGAAGAAACTGTCATGACTGAGAAACATACGTCAGTGGACTGGCCTGAACTTTGAAGATCTTATACGAGCAGCCGAAAATCGAGAAGAGTTTGCTACTGTGATTCCAACCTCCACTGATAGAGACGGCACATTAAGATTACGTCGATTATATTACTGTCGACCTTACATTAATTAAGAAATGGTCAATTCGATCGTTAGATATCCAGGATTGTTTATGAATGTTCTTGTGTTCGAACATTGTTGGTTGTTGGATGCTGCCATGTCTACTAGTCGAAGTCCGTTATCGTTGCAGTACTCATGTAGGCTATGCTTGCCAATTACTTGTCTAAGTCTAAAGGCCTCCTCCCTCCCCCCAGCATGTTTCATGTCTTGTTTGGGTATTCTGTATAAAGTTCTTTCCAATTTACCATAGAAGGCTTCCTTACTTATGTCATCCTCTTCTTCAATTGGGGCGTGTATAGATAACATCCTTATACCACTTGCCTGCAAATCTGATTTGACAAATCCGCTCAGTAACAGGTTTAAACTCGATAACAGATCCTACCAATTCCTCTCGTACGACAAACCAGTTTCAAAATCGTGGTGTTTGTTCCGACTTCCGCTATAAAATACTATAGATTTTCCGATCCTTTGGTGCCCTGAGTCCGTCCACCAAATCTCCTGTATTGCCGTGATATCCATACCGATCTCCTCTAGCTGTTCTTTTGCCTTTTGCGCTGCTCCTGGCCTGTACCAGGTTAGTACATTCAGGGTTCCAATACTCATGTCCTTTTTACATAGCCCTGGTCGTCGTCTACCCCATAGTCCTATTTCGAGGTAAAGCGTTGGTTTCCATAACAGTGTCTTTTTAACAAGATAGGGATGTTAGCCCTAAGCTTGACCCTCCTCCTTTAACCGGACTTGGGACCGGCAAGAATGGTTTTTAGACTACTCAGTTCATCCAAAGGACCACCTCAGGCAGAGTTTTAACATTAATTAATTAATTATTAATTATAATAACATGTACATAGCACCTGCAGAGTGTTACAAATTCCCGGCTACCTATGGGAAACCCTCCTTCTTTATTTTCTTAAATATAAGAAATATTATCTATCCTTTTGCCATTTTGTTAATAAATAATAAACAATTGGTTTTGGTCATTTGGGGAAACAAAATGGAAGGAGGTACAATTTCAGATTCAGATTCAGATTCATATATTACGAGTAATTAATTCATACAAATTATTCCTCAAGTCAAAAAATATTAATACATAAAATTGTTAAAACAAACGTTGAACATACAACATAGATTAAAAAGAAAGTATATGTATATACCTAATGCTAAAACTTAATACTAAAATGCTAAGATTAAGATCTCAAAATTGTCTTAAAGTACAGAAAATTTCGTTCACATAATATACAGATAAACTTAGAATAGTCCTATATTTACATTGAGATCTAAAAATTCGTTAAAATTATAGAAGCTATCTCTTAGCAGAAAGTTTCTGACTTTTGAGCCATAACCCGGAGCGACAAGACTTTTTAATTTCGGCAGGCAGTTTATTATAAAATAGAGGTGCATAATAGTTAAACGAGAATCGAGTTCTTTGAAGCCTCAGAAACTCAATTCTTATCCCACCACCCTGCCTTGTGTCATGACTATGATAGGCGTTATTCAGGATATATTGTTGCTGGTTTTTGTGTGCATAAATAAGACATTCATATATATATACCTAGATGGAATTCTTAAGATTCTTAGGTCGCGAAAAGTCTTATAATCCTCCCTATAACCCCTACCAGCAATGACTCGAATGGCCCTTCTCCGTAGAACAAATATGCGGGGCGCATGACTAGAATGTCCCCATGCCAGTATTGCATAAGAGGCTATTGATTGAAATATAGCATAATAGGATTGAACTAATACCTGAGAAGGAAAGGTTTTTACTAAATTTCGCAAAAGGTATATATTTCTAGAGAGTCTTAAAGCCATTTTATCAACATGCCCCTCAAAAGTCAACCTTGGATCCAGGTACACCCCCAAAAATCTCACTTCAGCTGGATTTTCCTCAGGAAAATCGGTCTGAGGCCAAAGAGAACCCTAACAGTCTTCTCCGCGTTCAATGATAGTCTGTTTGCAACAAACCACTCTTGAAGCAGGTTCTCATCCTGTTGTGCAGACAGTAACAAGCTCTCAGGACTCCTCCCACTCCTAGCCGCAGTTGTGTCATCTGCAAAACGCCACATTTTAAATTTTTAGCCACTTTATAGAGGTCATTGACATAAATGAGGAATAGGAGGGGCCACAGAATGGATCCCTGGGGAACCTCATGCTTGACTTCGACCAAGTCAGACAATTAATGTAATGTAAAAGGTCCTTTGTCCTTGACCCCCCAAGTAGCTGGACAGCAGAGACAGGCTAAGATGATTCACCTCATAGTACTTCAGCTTCAGCTACAGAGAGGTCGCAGAAGAAAGCACACACATATTCCTCATCCTCAAACACCCTCGCAAGGTACTCAAGCATACTCACGACTGCCTCCATTGTAGATCTCTTCACTCTGAACCCAAATTGATCCTCAGAAAAAAGATTGTTGATTTCGAAATATTCATAGAGTTGGTTCTTTAACACCTATTCAAATATTTTTGCAATAGCAGGTATCAGAGAAATAGGCCTGTAATTGGAGGGATCATTGAGAGAGCCCTTTTTTAGGACAGGTATCACTTTGGCACATTTTAATTGAGAGGAAAAAATGCCATTTCTAATACTAGTGTTTATTAGTCTCGTTATTGGTGAAACAAGCTGATTTTTTATTTTTTTTAATCAATGGTATACTACTTTTGTTCTTTAAACTATTTATGGCATCTCTCACTTGTGCCTGACTTACTTCGATAAAGGCAAATGTTGACTCTCCGTGTAGTTAAAATTATGGTCTCTCCATGGGGAGAGCTTGTTCGCTCATAGAATGAAGTTACCTTAAAGTCATTTATTTTCAGCACTGCTATTTCGCCTTCTGTAAGATGATGTTCTGTGAAACATAGGATGTTATATTCCCTGGTTTTCGGATCTTCTAGGAAACCCTCCAACTCTTCTATCTTATTTCTAAGAGATCGTATATTTAGGTATAGTATTCTCAGGTTTACTGGGCTGCATTGGACCTTGTCCCCCCCGTTGACCGGCTCTGGAGGTTCAGAAAATGGTTCACTAGGGTTCCCCTGGGCCATACACCTGAACACATGTACTCATCTTTCTTCTTTGAGGGCATACCAAGCTTGAAAGACCTTCGAGTTTTCATTTTTAAAGTCTTCATTTTTTCACAAATGATGCCCGTAGATAAATTAAGGTCTTTAAGGTAATTTATGACATCTTCGCTCTCTGTGGATGCAGCTAAACCTGTGATAAACAAATAGCTCTGTTTTTGGGCAACTTTTAGCCGTATATTCGTGTCATTCTCGCCTCTTAAAGGTTCTGGTCTTGAAATTCTATTTGTTTGTTTTTGCCTTCTTCCACTGTTCCCTGTCAATGTCAAAGTTATTTTAGGATGTGGTGGAAACAAAATGGATGGAGTTAAAGATTTTGGGCGGAAACAAAATTGGCGTATGTCATAGAACTAATTATAATAAGAAAACGCTAATGCTAACTCATAAGCAACTCGTCTGTATCGTGTAGATTTTGTGTGTATAATGAGAATTTTGCCTTTACTCAATTTAGTTATGCCCAAATTGCATCCCAATTTTAAGCTCGCCCAAAGCTCCTGTCGAAATTGTTCTGACAATTGATAGTAGAGGTACCAACTACCAATGGAAAGCACTAAAGATTTAATCTACTTGCCCATTTTGTTAAGAATTTATATTAAACAGCAGTTTATGCCTCGTTTTGCATAAAATTACTTGTACTCTTCTAATCGATACGCCACTGCTCGGTCCTTCTCGAGCTTTTCAAGGCTACAAAAAATCCGATAACTCTAATAATTATTGTATTCCCCATAAATGATGTTCAAGCTAATGCCAGAGTCTATGTGCTAATACTACCCGTAAGGATTCTTGCACCTATTTACGTAAAATTGTTCTGTGCGGTACTGGGACTCGAATACTCCATGTAAACATAATAAATATGTTTAGCTTTTTACTTGGAAAACAATTGACGTTTTCGTATCTTTCTCTCTCGCACCTATAGGAAAGTTAACGTTACTACGTTTCCATGAGGGATTCGAACCGAACTGAATGCCCTTTACGTTTTGAATACAGTCATGGAAACACCTGTAAGTAGACTATGTTGGGGTTTGGAACCTTTGGCAAATTGCACTAAAACTGAGTTTTATCCACAATATCGAAACAGAATTATT
Source organism: Pissodes strobi (assembly GCA_016904865.1). Taxonomy (NCBI): domain Eukaryota; kingdom Metazoa; phylum Arthropoda; class Insecta; order Coleoptera; family Curculionidae; genus Pissodes; species Pissodes strobi. The sequence continues at coordinate 124,345 of MU183172.1, forward strand.
GCGCTCGACGCGCGTTTCTCTAACCATGTTAGCGTCACCAGGAGATGATTAAAACTCATCATATAACAACACATACAAAGCACATAAAAGGTGTAAAAATTTCCAATATTCCAATTCACCAATGGAAAGCACTACCGTTATTTTGTCTAAACTCCAAGTAAAATTAATATTACCTTCAGCATTCCGTCAAGAATTTTATATTTAACGCCACTTTTCCTGAAGATGAATGGTGACGTAAATAATAAAGCACTAATTATAATAACGCACGTCCCATATATAGAAGGTGTTTTTCTTTCACCGACACATTGTGATCGCAAAATATTATTGCCTTTTTCATGATTTTCTTAGAAAATTGTCTTAAGCCTTGGGCAGCAATTTTTCCGCCAGTTCGCCATTGTCCCACCATCCTGTACCAACAAAATAGTTGGTGGACAAAGTGCTGCACTAAATGACACTCAGTGCAAGTGCATCGGAGAAAGGAAAAGGGTTGGTGCAAAAGGTGTACTTAGTGCATGCAGGTGCAAGAAAAACACCTAGAATAGACAGGACGTTGCAACTTCTCGGCTCATTAAATTTGTATTCCAGCCACACTTTTATTCATTAAATATCAAGATGTAAACTGCACTTTTTAAAACCTCCTTTTATCAGCTTTTATTTCCTACATTCATTGCCAGGAATTAGCTCCAAAAACTTTCCTAAATAATGCAAACACACGTATTTTACGTCCTACACAAAATTTAAATGTGAGTTGCACAGTCCCCTGACGACGATTGTGACGATCATAATACATTTCCCTACCGCGTGAACTTTGAAAGTTCCAAAAAAAAATTACGCAAAAGTTTTCCTCTCCGACAGGTGCTGCCCTCGCTAGTTTTCATTCGAAATCCGCCGCTTGATTTTCGCAATGCGAAGTCCGAATCGAGGGGAAACTTCAGCGGTTTCAGTAGCGAGTTTTCAGCAGAGACGAGCCGATCATTCTGTCTCCCACTCGGTCACGTTTTCAGGGGATTAATATAACGGGTGTGCCAAAAAAACGCAGATTCTCGCGATTGTATCGATTTTTTTTTCGCCGGTTAGAGTGATGATGATAATTTTTTTTTGTGATAATTTGATATATTTTGTGCTAAGGGATATTGCGTTTTATTTGAACGGGTAAGTAGATAAAACAGGGGCACTTGGAGTATTATTCGAAGTTGGCTCTTGCCTTTTGGCGGCATT
>MU183172.1:165924-185904 GCA_016904865.1 Pissodes strobi
ACAAAATATAAAAAAATATAATGGAACGAAAACAAAACAAATACTTTTAAACATGTTCAATTATATTATATTTAAAAAACGAATGCAACCAAATTCAAAGAACTATTTTTAAACGTGCATGTTTATTTAACACAAACTCGTGGCAAAAAATCACATGGTCTGATGGTGCATTAGTGTCAAAGTTTTTTGCAAAAAAAAAGGATGCCACCGCAGTCAATGGAGATTTTGGATCCTGCAGTGTAAATGGTCGTCATGATACAGTTTTTTGTGAAAAGGAGGATGCCATGAGCCATAATGGTTCCTCACCCATCGATACTACATCCAGGACACAGCGAATGTACTATCAGAACATCCGCAGTTTGTAAAATAAACTGGATGATTTAGAACCTATCATAATGGAGCAAAAGTATGAAGTAGTTTGTTTGTGTGAACACTGGCTCACCAAAGAAATCATACAACATTTCAACATAGATGGATACAATATAGCAAATGACTTCTGTAGAAAAGGCGGATATGGATGCCAAGGAAGAATATGCTATAAGAAAGATACAGAAGATAGATAAGCTTGCCGAGGAAGAAAATTTTGAAATAATTGCTACAGAGATAAAAGACAATCAATTTACCAAAATTGTGGTGTGCCTATACCGTTCACCGACAGGAGACACAGAGGTATTTTTCAATAAATTAGATAAGTTGTTTAGCATTTTAAATATAAAAAAAAAACTTTCTATATATATGCAGACTTTAATATAAACTTGCTGGACTCAAACTCTAATATAACAAAAAAATCTGTAAGACTTGTTAGTACATACAATTTTAAATTTTTAATAAACCCCACCTAGGCTTGGCTAGGGGAGTGCGACTTATATTGGTAACTGTATCACGAATAATATTTCTAATTGTAGGATAGTATTAGAGGATTTTTATCTATCTGACCACTTGGGAATCGTCAACCATATTGCGGGCAGCCCTCTGGTCAGGCCCCAATTGGGTACTGAACGGGTCACATATCGGCAATTTACTAGTGAGGCAGTTGGAAAAACAACAAGCTCACTTCAATTGTGTGATTGGTCGGGGTTGGAGAATTTTGTTAATGTCAATGAAGGTCTGGACTGTTTTCTGAATAATCTTAATTCTACACTGGATAACTACTTACCTTTGAAAACCAGAACAATTGAAGTCAAAAATAAGTCAAAAACCTAAAGAGTTAAAAGATCTGAGGAATAACGTAACATTTCTGGTACGGTTTGCTAAACAAAACAATCTTAATCTCTCTGAAACAATAAAAAATGCTCGACAACTATACAAATATAAACTAAATGAACATAAAAGGATCAACCTTCAAAACAAAATGATAAATTCTAAAAATGATCACAAAAAACATACTTCAAAAATAGGAATAAACCCCAATTATTTCAATGAATTCTTTATTAATATACCTAAAGAAATTGGAAAAATGTACCACACACAAAAAAAAACCATCAGATCTCATAAAACAACATGTAGCAATGCAGAATAGCTTGTTCCTCTTGGCAGTTAGTGAAGAGGAAGTTACACAATAAAGAACCCAAATAAACAATAGTAACGCAAGAGATACTTTTGGTCACAGCAATAGACTTTTAAAGGAAATAAAATTGGGAATTTTGACACCTTTAACTAAAATTATAAGTCTCTGTTTCTCCTCAGGGCAATTCCCAGATAAACTCAATTAGCAAGAGTTACATCTATATATAAGAATAGAGGGGAAAAACAGATTTAAATAACTATAGACCTATTTCCATAATACCGACCCTTTCAAAAATAATGGAATTGGCATATTCAGTCAGGTTTGTTAATTTTTTAAGCACAAATAAACTGCTCTCAAAAACCCAATATGGTTTTAGGAAAATATTATCTACTAACCATGCAATACTCAGTTTTGTGACTGGCGTGGTCGATACGTTTGAGGGGGGGGGGGAAGTGTGTGGTTGCTACATTCTGTGACCTCTCGAGGTCACACACTGCGTCTGCCACAAGACCTTACTACAAAAAATTGAAGCTTATAGAGTAAGAGGGAATGCAAAGGTCTTTTTAGAATCCTATCTCTTGGAAGACAAAAATTAACTGAAATTGATGGCCTAAAATCCTCAATAAAAACTATTTTATCTGGTGTACCTCAAGGGTCCATACTGGGACCCATTTTGTTTGTTATATATTCAAATGATTTTTGTCTTAGCTTCGATGGTGGTAAATGTATCCAATTTGCCGATGACACAACCTACTTCAACTCACATAAAGACTTAGAATAAGCTCAAAGAAAAAAATCAGAACTAAACATTTAAGCAAAAAGTTGGTTCGACTCAAATTCCCTAGCTCTTAATTTGAATAAAACTGTAAATATTAAATTTAATTTAAAAACACAATCAACTAAATTTTTAGGTATTATACTGGATAAAGAGCTTTTTTTAAGCCCCACAATACCAGTTTAAGTAACAAACTGCCCAGTGTAAACTTTTCACTTAGGAAAATAATGCAACATACTGCACATATTGGCAGATTTGCATACATGGGCATGTTCCAAAGCCTTATCATGTATGGCATCTTAGCCTGGGGCCACACCCCGGAGTGGTTAATTATATTCAAACAACAAAAGAAAGCAATCAGAATCCTATCAAAAATAAACCAATCGGAGTTCTGCCGTCCACATTTTAAGAACCTAAAAATATTAACTCTCTCAGCAATTTATATCCAACAAGCACTCCAATATGCCAAAGAAAACTTTATAAACTTCCAAACCCATCAATCGGTTCACTCCCATGATACGAGAAACAAAAATCAAGTAATAATTCCTCAACATAGATTGTCTTTCACCCATAAAAATTTAAAAATTTCGTCAATAAAACTTTTTAATTGTCTTCCGGAAGACAACAAATTTAAATTTGCAATTAAAAAAATACTTCACCATATAAGCCCATATGAGCCCCGAGGGTTCTTGGAGTTTGACTGGGGTACACTGACGGTTGACGATCACTTTTTAGCCCGGCTTAGTGGGACTGAGAATCGGAGGACTTGATTATGTGTTAAGTTTCATTTTTGGGTTTTAATTTTTTAATTGTTAGGGTCCTTTATTTTTAGTGTTAATTTATGTGGTTCTACTCCTACATGTTTTTAGCATATTTTTATATTTTATTTTATTTTTTTAATGACGATGCTTAAACTAGGTTGTATAATAATTGTGTGTCCACTATATTGTACAATTGCTGTTGTATTTTGCAAATAAAAATTGATTGATTGATTGATAAATAAAATTTTAATTGTTATCGAAGCTCAACGTTCAAATAAAAAAACTTATATTTACAAAATAAAAAACGTAAAGCAACACAAATTAATTGAATGGATAATAAATGCATCATATAATAATTTACAATCTAAAACATATGTTTTAACTTTAATAGTAAATCGATTGCGGCACGATATGGACACACGAAAATTCCAAATTAACAATAATGATACTGATTTTTAACCCAAAGGCTGCAAATTTAGATAATATTTTTCTTTTCGGATGTCGATGTCGTGTTGAATTTCGAGGCTTTTCAAAAACGTGTACTGAAGTACCGAATTAATCGTTTCGTACAGAATCCAATACAATTATTGTATTGAAACGACAACGCTGGTGCTCATATTAGTCTATTTCTTCTTATATACTGCACGAAAAGCGAAACACCTTAAAATTTGATCTAGTTTCATGTATAACTGCAAGTATTATTCAAATTAGATTTACCCTGTATATTTGAAAATACTTTTGGTCCATACGACATATTTTCGGATGGTAAATTTTAAGGCGGTTTACAGCTTTTATCTGAAACTTTTCAAATAGATTAATGATCAAACGGAATATTCTTCGAAGTTTTGGTTAGTCTGGGTGGCTACAAGTTCCCGGCTCGTAGGGAATATTTTTCGAACCGAAAAGTTTAAATCAATTATATTTATCCATAAATATCTTGGGTTAATTTGGGTTAGGATTGCTATAAACCAAACACGCTATAGCTCGCTTGATATTCTTCGAATTCCTAATTTTTGGTTAGTAGATATAGGTCAATTTTAATTTTTCGAAACCGGTTTTAAAATGAAAATCTCTTGAAACAGTTCTTTTTTCAAAAAAAAACTATGCTACCGAAAATATTTTATTTCGGACATTTGTGTTTATTTTGGTTAATCTAGATTCGTACAAAAATGTTTGGTTAGATTAGGTTAATTTCCATTTCAAGGGGAACATTTTTTGAAACATATGTTTTCTTAAAAAAAAAATTCTGAGATTGTGGCTAGTTTGGGTTGGCAAGTGTTTATTTTTTAATACCTTAGGTTAGTTTGGGTTATGTTTCAAAGTTTAATATGAGGTAGTAAAAATAAAAGACTAGCTATTTTTATAAATTACCAATTTTTGATTAGATATGGCTAATTCACTTTCGGTTAGTTTGGGTTAGTTTCAAATATTGAAACGGAGCGCCATATCGCGTTTTTATTAATGTTTTTACAATAAAATTCTGGGTTGCATTTGGTTAGTTTTAGTTTGAAGCGCGAGAGCTAACCGAATATTTTAAAATAATTTTTTTCACAAAAATAATTTTCTCAAAAATTAAATTTTTCTTAAGAGAACTCTTTGAGAACTTACATAAATACCTTGCGCATGTTTTCGTTGGTTTAGGTTAGTTATGGCTAGGTAGGTAGGATTGAAGGCGTGTTATTTTTATGAATTATTAGTTTTTGGTTAGTTTGAGTCAGTTTATGTAAAGAACTATTTCCGGAAAGGAAAACTTTTATAATGAAACAAATTCCACAATATATTTTTTCTACAACTGTGCGTAAAATACTCACTTTACGCACTCTCTAAGATTCGTAAAATATACCATTTTAATGCAGGCGAATATTCCCATTCCTAAAAAAGGGTCACTTTACACACTTGTTACATTTTTTTTTACTCTAGGTAGATTTATGTTTATTTTGGTAAGTGTTGGGTAATCTAGGTTGGTAGGTACCACCGTCTCCTTAACTTTGGTTGGCTGCTGTATCGAACGGAATATTTGCCACGACGAAGTTTTAAGCTCGATATAACTAGGAAAAATGCATGGAAATTTGTATCTAACACAGCCATACAAGATATATATTTAAAAAAATAAATTAACTACGAGACCGTTCAAGTGTAAATATCAAGCGAAGCTATCGTTATTGACAAGCATATTATTAGGCTCGTGAAAGTCAGTACCGTGGGTAAAATATTCACTTTACACACTCTCTAAGATTCGTAAAATATACCTTTTTAATGCAGTTCGTACAGTAAATCTTCGAGTAAATCTGACATATTTTTTGACATTTAGCGTAGTGCGTAAAGTAATTTAATAATATTTATATTTTTTCATATATTTTTCGGTAGTAGGAAAATGTTTTTGTATTATTCATGTTCAAAGTATCATTTTTTAATCATGGGGTTACCGCATGAGCTGTAGGCGAATATTTCCATTCATAAAAAGGGTCACTTTACACACTTGTTGCATAAATATCTATATTTTTTTACTTTAGTTAAGTTTGCGTTTATTTTAGTTAGTGTTGGTTATTACAAAATGTTTCTTTAGCTTGGGTTGGTTTTTGTATCGAACGAAATATTTTCCAAAATGATTCACTTTTCACATGAAAGTTCTGAAAGAGATATTAGGAATTGAGTTTTTATTTTTTTTAATGCTTTTTTTAATATTTCTTTTTATTTCATTTTATAATACTTTTATAAACTTTCCGAACAATTTTTTACGTTTTCCGGGCGGGTATAATCCCTCCCCCCTACTGATGACTCTGTGAAGCTCAACACTTTTTTTAAGTTTTTTTTTCTTATTCCGTTTTCAAATTCAAATTCATTTATTCATGTCAATACACAAATAACACATGTCAAAAATTCTTTAAAAACAAAAGGTAATACAAATATACAAAATTCAAAACTGGATGCAATACAAATTTAAAAAACATATAAAACAACTAAGAGTATTGTTTATAAAAATGCCTAAATATGCTAGTCTTTCACGCTAAAATCAAAATTATGTTAAAATCGTATTTACACATTCACATTTACATTAAAATTAGGTACATATACAATGGGCACAGTACATTACTTATTACTACAAAAAAACATTTTCTATTAAAACATCCTTAATCCTACTTTTAAATTGATGTAATGGGAGACATCTTAAACTATCTGGAAGCTTATTGTAAAATTTAACAGCCCAGTATACCGGCCCAGTTTGACATCTCCTCAGCCTCTAGTAGGCTGGCACAAGATTATGCTTATGTCGGGAGTCATGTTGATGTATGTCCTCATGGGTGTCGAAGTGTCCCCCACCCCCCTTAATAAACGTTCTCCTATATATACAGAGAGGGAACAGTGAGAATTCTCAAGGTCTTATATGCTTGTCTGCAAGCATCCCTATACTCAAGGCCAGCAAGAACCCTGATGGCCTTACGTTGCCAGCCAAAGACACAACTTTTCTGTCGAAGGCCCCCAGACCAAAATGGCATAGGCTAGGTGAGATTGAAATATTGCATGGTATGCCGTTTGCAGAACTTTTTGTGAAACATTAGATGACAGGTTCCTAGGTACATACAGACTCCTTGCGAGCTTCTTGCATAGGTTGTCAATATGTTCACCCCCATTGGGGCTTGGGGTCCAGATGTACGCCCAGAAATCTGATACTGGTCACACCATCATTCACACCCTGAGTGTCTTTAAGAGAAAATACTACCATGTTGATTTTAGCTTCATTGAGCAGTAATCTGTTTAAATAGAACCATTCCTTAGCCACCGACTGTGCAGACAAGGAACCCTCAGGCGATTCCTCAAGTGTATTACCCGCAAAAGAGATGGTGGTATCATCAAAGAGTGTGTATTTTGCATTTGTGTCAGTGCTCGCAAGGTCATTAATGTAAATCAGAAAGAGAATGGGTCCCAGAACGGAGCCCTGGGGAACACGAATATTAACAATACTCTTCCCCGATAACACCGCATGCAGAGACCTTCACAACCTGTGTCCCATTTTTAAGGTAGGGTTGAATCAGTTTTACACTGTGAGGACAAAGGCTATATTTTTCGAGTTTTCGCAAGAGCATCTCATGATCTACACAGTCAAAGGCCTTGCTCAAGTCGCAGAACACAATCTCGAATCTGACAATCTGGCCTCTGTGATCTAAAAGACCCGTATCAAAAACCTCAACAGAGCCTAGCACCACCCCAAGATCCAGGAAGACATTGTCAAGATACTTATTACTAGGTTTTGACTAGGTGAAAGCCCCCAAACACGCTATGAAGCACCTATACATTGCCAACAAGGAAGTCCACATGGAAGTCCCTGACAATAAGGACCAATCTATTTGACTCTACTGTTACCAGAACTTCCTCTCAAGGGTCCAAAAAGATGTCAAATGGGTCGGATGGGCTATGGTATATTGCTAAAACTGATATGTTAAAATCCCTCAGACATATGCAACAATATTCTATACAAAAATCAATTACAAAAGTGTCATTATTAATAACATTAACATCTATACTAGTTTTGACGAAGATTGCAGTGTCTCCTTCTCTATTTTTTTACCTTGAAGTATAGTTAGCTAATCGGTAGCCCTCAATATGAACTGTTTGGATTTCCTCTTCTGTCAGCCTGTGTTCTGTGAGGCATAAGATGTCTACATTCCTGTCCTTGATGCACGCCTCCAAGATACCAATTTTACATCGCAGTGATCGAATATTGAGGTGAAAAACACTATAAGGAGTATTGAAAACTCACTTGGGTTTATGTCTCCTTCATCTTTTCTCCCTGATGGCTCTGAGTGTTCATGAAATGGTTGACCGAGATCCCAATAGGCCAAAGGGATGCATCGACAAGTTCATTTGCCTAATCCGTGGGAACTCCTAACCTGAAGGAGCTGTTTTGTTCATCCTTTTTAGTACGCATTTTCTCGCAAATAAAGCCTGCTTTCACTCCATTCTCCATTAAGTGAGCCTTCACAGCTGCTGAGTCCACTGAGGGGTGAAAACCTGTTATGAAGAATCAAGTTCTGGGGGAAGATGATGCTACCTTGAGTGTTGTGACACTTGTGGCTGTGCCTCTGATTGGTGCCGGTCTAAGATTTATGGGAGCTGCTCGCTTTCCGTTTTGGAAAATAGTCCAACCTTTCAGAATCAGAATTATTAACTTCAGCAATCAGTTTTGTTTTGCTTATCATGTCATTCACGACATTGACTTTGACGTTTGGCGGAATCATTGTCACCTACTGTCGATCGCTGCGTTCGTTTCCCGTTTCCAACTGCTCCGAGTTATCCAAGTGAGACGTTTTTAATGCGCCAGCGCCTGATACGTCATCGTTAGTGTGACAGGCCTTCGTGGGGGTTGGCGGCGGGCGCAGGGAAGGAGACTAAGGTTGTTTGTTGTTTCCTTTTTGAGCGGGAGAAACTCGGGTTTTTGAAGTGAAAACTTCTTTAGGCGCGTTTTGCGTTATTTTTTTGCGGGGGTTGAATGAAACCGAGCCGTCACGCATCACGCGTCATGCTCGGATATGTAACGTAACGCTCCTTCTACTGGCATGTTCCCGTATAGGTAGAGGGCTGAAATTTTCAGGGGATGTAGCCGGGGTAAAAAGAAGATCCTGGACGAAAACGGGACCCCGTACCTCCCCCCGTTTGTCCGGGAGAGGGGGAAGAAGGAAAAAACTTAAATAATTAATTTCGGGGGAACGGGAAGAGGTACGGGGTCGAAATTTTTATGGTAAATGCGCCCTATGAGGGGCCATCTTAGGCCGTACGGGGGGGACTGGGGCTCTAATTTAAGGGGGAATTTTGGGGGGAAAACGAAGGCTCGGATCGAAATTCTGACAAACGATGACCCCGCATATTGAAGTTTTCACTTCTGTCGTGCGGTCTTAAGCACACATCAAATTTTTTATGGCGTTTTCGTATTTTTCCTGTAGAATCTTGTTCTTATCTGTTAGCTTAGCCACTAACCTTCTTAAAAACTTAATGGTTTCTGATGTTGCATTTAGGCTGACACTGTCTTCTTTAACTTCAAACTTCTGGCCTTTCGCGCCATAACAAAAGATACGGGTTTTGTCGATGGAACCCACTTTTCCGGCCCAATCTCTGCTTAAGCAAGAATTGTGGAAAAGGCTTCCGCATTTAACACAGATCACTACATTAGAATTCTTTTTTTTTTGCAGCATTTAAATGCCGTTTTATCGGGAGCGTTGTCTTTCACGTCTTTCTTGACTGCCGCCATTTTGTATTTCTAATACTTACTTTTATTAACTTTCCGAAAATTTTTGTACGTTTTTAATTTTTTTCCCATTTTTCGAGAATTTTTGGGTGTCCATCCACTGATGACCCCGTGAAGCTCGAAACTTTTTTTTTATTTTTCTGCGTCTTTTTTTAATTTTTTTTTTCATAAAGCATTTTTTTTCTCCATTTTTGACATCCTCGACCTCGTAGCTCAACTCCTTAGCCTTTTCTCGCCTTTCTCTATTTTTTTTTATTTTTTTTTATTTATCGCAAAGGTAGCTCCCATAAGGCTCACCTATCATAAAAAATTCACAGCTCTTCCCGTTCTCCTGAAATTAATTATTTTAGTTTTGTCTTCTCCCCTTCGCGTTGCCGAACGGGAGGGGGGGGGGTGTTCGGGGGTTCAGTTTTTGTCCAGGATCCTCATTTTACCCCGGCTACATGTTCCGAAAATTTCAAGCCTCTAGCTATACTGAAACATACTTAATTAAACTGGTGTTTCATTTTGGTATCCGTTTCATTTAATTTTTTTTGACTTATTACCCTCGCTAAAGAAGTTTCACTTCTAAAAAATAATTTGTTAAATTTGATGTCAATATATTCGGTTAATTGAGGTTAGCTTGAATGCCTTTCGGGCGTGCCATTTCCATGAATTATTAATTTTTTGGTTAATTTTGGTTTTGATCAGAATATTTTTCGAAACAAAAGTTTCAATAAAGCTCTAATCAATCCCGTTTCTTCTAAGAAAGTTAATAAAAATAAATAGATAAAAGTTCGAAATAATGAGAAGAAGGTTCCCTAAAAGCCAAATAAACCAACGAAGACAAGGAACTTAACAATGATAGTTTCCCCATGGAATCGGTATAAAATGCATTGCAATTAGTATCTACCACACTCATACAAGGTATTATAATTTATAAAAGTGTGAATATCAAGCGGAGCTTGCGTTATTGGCAAGCATATTTTTAGGCTCGTGAAACTCACTTAATATTAAATATTTACTTTTGTTTGACGCAAGCACCTGTGTGACTTCCATCTTCCTCTCTGGAAGACACTGTAATAAAAGGATACCGTCAAAACAGTAAGCCAAATCGTTACAATGAGACATGGCTACAAATTACTGGATTTTACCCGGAATTAATTGGAGAAACGTTAATATATTATGGACTGTGATACTTATTTGAAAATTTGATCAGTATTTAAACAGATTTATGATTGAATAGTGAACATAAAATTATTTTTAAATTTTAATAGCAGAATATTGGGTAACATTTAACTTTAATTACTAATTAAGTATATGGTAATTTTTTGACTGTTACAAAGTGTTCAGAGTATTATCACATAAGTTCAAACCGTTGAAATCTATACTCTAATATCAGACCAAATAGGAGCAATTTTATGACACACAGCAAGGAAATCATCCCTAAAACCTCTTACATTGTATACGTATTTTTATGAAGCCTCTAGGAAGCAAAAAGTTTATATTGTCGAAGAAAAAAAAATGCTAAACATGTAACGATCGCAGAGAGATGGCGCTTCCTGGCTGGTTTCATGCTTCGGTAACCTCTTTAATGTTCTGGAAATTGCCCTATGTTTGCCAATGGCAATCCTTCAAATGACAGTGGCGGTCTCCGAAACAAGAGGACAGGCATTTAGGGTCTGCTTCTCGACAATTGAATAAAAACAAAGAACCGGAGGAGATTTTAATCAAAACTTTTAAATGGGCTAAACCCGACAATTAATCAGCAGATCTTAGAAAAATGAAAGTTGGACGACGTCGTTCGTTCGATCGATCGAAGTTTTAATTAAAATTTAACAAGCGCACTGACGTTGACCGCAAACTCAATTTCGAGGAGTTTTACACTGAAAATTAATGTTTTAGCAGCCCTCCAGGATAATTATTGTTCTAATGGCCTTTTCGGGTCGAGACAACTTGCCATAACTAAATTTATCAAATCGTATCAAAATTGTGGAAGCCGCATCCAAACAATGCAACTTATTATTCGCTTTGATCATATAAATCCTAAGCTATTTTGTTTTGAGGAAGATTCGTTAGTCCGACGTGGCATCGCCTTTATTTTCATTGTATCATTGTATCTGACAATAGGATTTGTAATTAATTTAATTTTTTTTTATAATTAAACCATTTTTATAGGATGTTATTATCGTCTAATGTTATTCGTTTATCTTACTCTCAGATCAGATGGCACTGAGAGTGAATACAGTTAAGAGGTACATGACACATTTCACTTATTCAAGTCTCCTGTACAACCTGATCCTCCGAGCTATGACGTCATGCGACGTCCAAACCGCTCGTTTTTGTGATGATTTGTGATTCTTGCGACTCCACTGCACTACAATATGACAGCAGTCTGTAATATCTAATATTAATCAATATCGAACAGTCACAAGAAAACAAATATTTATAAATCATAGATCGATAACACCTTGGTTCGCTAGTTAGTCGACCGATTGCGTCGCTAAAATACGCCTTTTACGACACGCGCAGGGCAAAATTGTCAAGTCCAGATGACAATTAATTTCTTCAAATTATTTGCTCCAAAATACATATCATGAGTTTCGTCTCAGGATAAATAAATGAAAAGCAACTTGAATCATCGAACGAACGCCAAAAAACTACCCCAAACTAATACAAAGAACGAAAACAAAAACAGACGGATCAAGAATTCAGCCAATAAAATGCCGTTAAAAAATACAGAATGCATCACAATTAGAATCCATTACACTCATACAAGGTATCAAATATCAAGAGAAGACAACATTGTTGACAGGCACATTTCCGAAACAAAGTTCGAAATTGAAGTTCAAGCTCCTGACAGCCACTTAACAATAAACATTTACGGCACATGTGTGTATTCCTTCTCTCTTTCCAGATGACACCGGAATAAAGGGAAATTGAAACAGGCGGTAAAATTATTGCATAACTGTAATTAATTGGAGAAGTATTTAAGCAAATTGTGTATTGTGACCAATATATGACGATATTATCATATGTGGCTGTGCAAATATGTATTATGGAACAATAAATCTTATCTTGCAACTGTTACTGCAAGGAGGAAGCTCATTGTGATCATATACCATCATAAAATGCCGTATTATTTGAGTTCTATCGATTTCAATTTTACTAATTTGCATTACTGCCATATTTTGGGACTCGAATTGTATGTCCTCTAAACTTGACATTTTTGTCTGGCGCGCACCGTGGGAGACCCATTGATATTGTCGCGAGTAATCGTGATGACAGTTCTTTTATTTTTTTCTTAATGCCTCCACCGGTCTGACATACGTTTGAATCGCGATGCCACGCCTTACTCAGCGTGCAGGGGTATAACTCCGATGGTAGTACGGGATTCTTTACGTAAGGTGAGAAGCGAAGATAAAGAAAGCACTTAAAAAAACAATAAAGTATATTTGATAAATTAAATTAGAAAAGATTAACAATGTGTATTGGTCAAAGACCCAACGATAGAGTTTTAACAGCGTTTACTGGTCAGAAACTTAATGAGACTAGCCTATACCCAATTATTAAGGTGCGCATGCTTTCTCGACTTGAGGTATGTTTTATGAATTGTTTATAGGTCTTTTTGGTCACTGCTTTGTAAATATAGTTTATCTTATGTTGTGTTGTGTTTTATTTAATGTTAAGGTATCTAAGAGCACTTGGACACTACACTTTGAACTACTTGACAGACTACTTAGAAACTTCACTCGAAGAACTTTGACAGACTCGACTTTTCTACTGTGGTTAATGAAACTCCTAGTCTTAGCAGTCGATGTGGCTAACCAAGAACTAGGTTTGGGGTAGGAAAAGGATTATAACTTTAGCAATCATGTGACTAACCAAAGAGAGGATTGAACCAAAAGCAGCCATGTGACTAACCCTGGACCTGGTTTAGGTGAGACCAAAAGTCTGACGAACTGAAGGTTTGCCAGTGTATTTATATTAGAGAAATTGCTGATCATTGCATGCTTAAGGTTCATAATCGCTCCCGTTGACTGCTCGCGTTGTTTATAGTTTGCTTTTAATGTTTATTAAATAATTCCCAAGTTCAAGTTCAAACTTGGGACAGGGTGATAATTAGTTAATAGCTTTATGAATTATTATATTTGACAATATTATTGGCCTACCAACTAGGAATTTTACCCACGATTCTGCTATTTATATTTTAGATTAATTCACGTTCACCATAAACATTTTTCGAAATGTGTTTAAATATTGATCAATTTTCCAAATAAGGCTCACATAACAGTATGTCCAATTAATTCCGTCCGACACGTCAACGTGTCACCAATAAGTACATAGCTGTCCTTATTGGTGACGTCATCGAGTCTTCTTTAGTCCACGCATAACCAAGTTTCCGGGACGATCATGGGCTTGATGTTTCTTCAATGATGGCATTTTATCCACTAATGTGGCAACTTCTTGCTGCTTCGTCACTGGTAACCTCGGAGAATGCTGCCGTACGGGGTGAGCACTCCCAGTGTCGATTTTATATTTTATGATGTTCGGTCTTCCAGTATTGCTATTTTTTCTTTCAAAGGCTGTGCTTTGCTCTTTGATAAATTGTGTAGCTTTCTTCAATTCTTCGAAAGACAGATGATGCCACGACTTCTGGAAATGTTCTAGGACTTCCTTAAGTGATGTCGAGGGTGTTATTTCTAACCGCGTTTCACAACTGGTTACCCACTGCACCAACTCGCAAATGGCTATCACATCTCCTTTATTGATTTTGATGGAATTGGGTGAAATATTTGCTATACTTATCAGTATTTCGCCATCGGTTTTGCCTAGTGCTTTGCCTACGAGATATTTGCAAGATAAATGTTAGATAAGTCCGATGCAGCCTCCAAAATCCTTCTCCAATTTCCCAAAAATTATCTGCTCGGCATTTCCGCTTATTCTGACATTAAAGCCGCTACTACTTTAATCGGTGAGCCATCGTCTGTTTTGGTAAGGATGAACTCTTCGTTGCCAAACTTCAGAAGGTTAAGTTTGTTGTCAAAAGAGTCATGTTGACCGATGAGATTCATCTTCTCTGTTAACTACTAACACTGTGTGGTGCAATGTAATTCGTCCCAGTTGAAGTTCAATATCTATTTCTCCAAGTACTTCAGTAGTCTCACCGGTAACCGTACGTAAAACAACATTCTTCGATATGGGTAGGACTTCTGCTCTGTTTACTCTGTTGGACCTTACCAAAGATACCGCCACACCAGTGTCAACAGTAATCGTAATGACTTTTCCGTTAATCGTTCCTTTAACAGTTAAACTGCCGGCGTTTTTCTTAGGCTTTTTATGGAGACGATCCTGAGGGCTTTATCTTCTTTAGCCAACACCCGCCCTGCAATGTTGACTAATTGAAGTTTTCCTGATTTGACTTTGAGGCTCTAGCGTCTCTGGATGGAGATCTAGACCGTAATTGTATTCGGCAGTCTCTTTTGAAATGCCCAGCCCTCCCACATCTATAGCACTGATTTGAAGCATTTCGGTTACGTGGCTTATCTTCTAGTGGCTCCCGGAATCTCCCCGTAGCCTGAAGAACTTTTGCTAAATTCTTCAAATTGTCGCCCATCTCAGTTAATTCGCAGCTGTTCGTCGGCTTTTCTTCCTGGATGGATACGGCCCTGACTTTTGGCTTAGAGATGTTACAGGCCGTCTCAATTTCCAGAGCTTCACTGCTGTTATCAAATTTAGCTATACTTCTTCTGAGTTTCTGGATCTGTGAACCATATATGATAAATATTGAGCAGCAAGTTCCTCTTGAAATTCTTCTGTTGCTCCCAGGTACGTCAATTAAATGATACGTCTAACGTCTGCTTCAAATTCTTGCAGGCTTTCACCAGGGTTCTGATGCCGGGATTTTACTTGCGCCTGATACAGTTGCGTTCTGTGTTGGTCTCCAAATCGTCTCTCCATAGTAGCTATGCCATGTTTCCCCTGTTGGGAATGGCCTGAAGTAGTTCCAGGGCAGATCCACGAAGCGTTACCACTAGTGATGTAGCCATTTCTTCGTTATTCCAATCGTTCGCAACAGTAGCGGCCTTAAATTGTCTTTTGTACATTGTTCAGGGAGTTTGACCGCCATACTTTGGAGGCTTAATATTCTGTCCTGTGGCGAATACCCTCTCGGTGGGTCCTTGATTTTTTTGGTCTGGTAACTTCTGCTTGTAGATTCGTCATTTCTTTCCGTACGTCTCCTACTTCTTTTTAAAATTTCTCATTTTGCCCGTCCAATATTTTCTGCGATTTTGCTTGCTCGCCTGCAATTGCATCCAGCATCCATTTCTGAAGCTGGTCTTGTTCTGCTTGCCTTCTACGTTCACCCTCTTCCTGTTCCGCTTGTGTTTTATTTTCTTGATCTTGAAACATTTTCTGAAGCCGGTCCTGTTCTATTTGCTTTTTATCTTCTTGATCTTGAAAAAAATAGATGAGTTTGCCAATTAGGCTGATTATAGGGGCAAAAACATGGTAATCTTATTTGTAAATCAATTTTTTTTTTATATATATATTCAGCAAAGAGACCAACTATTTATGTATTTTAGGAAACACATATAACAGCAGACATTTTAATTATTCTGCACTGTTATATCTAATATTTTTAGCTCCGGATGAAAAACTTAATAAATAACTTGCCATAATAAAAGGTTAATCTATACCAAGAAATAAACATATTATTTCAATTTTAAAGCTCCTTCACTAAAATCAAATTCTCGATCGAAATGATGTAGATCTCCAGCTCCAACTCCTCTTCCAGGGTCTACAAACTATAGCCCCTAAAGGAGAATGTCGATATTTATGTACGCTGGTTGGTATTTTGCGATGTTTATGGGCTGCGCGTGCAGAGTTGAACAAAGTGTCGCGGGATTTTCTCTCTCGAACTAAGATATAGATATAGAAACCTGGATTTTATAGATGTTTATAACTTGTTTACATCATCAAATTCTAACATATAGTGATATAGATAATTTAGATGCATTAGAATTACAATAACTTTGGATCATCTCTGGAAAATATAACCTCCCAAAATTATCAATGCCATTAATGTTATACAGGGTGAGATCTGTGAAATAATCATCAACAGACCAAACTTAATAGAACCTCTTATAATCTCATTTCCCTATGTTTATTAATATTTAATTATAATGAGAAAAAGAACGTAACGAATTTGACCCAGTTTTTGAAAATATTTCAAGCCACTATTCAACCGGAAACCGGCCCGCTTCATAAACTGGTCTAGTTACGTAACTGTCGCGTTAGGTTTAGAAGCGATCTGAAAGGGGGGCCCTAGTCGAAAATCCTAGACCGTCGCCATGGCTACGGAGGTATAAATCCTGTGTGGATTGCTCTCCGAATGGCTGAGATGTAGTGCGTTCGACACGATAAGAAGGGCTCCAACTGAGTGAATAGGGTAAATTTGTTTGTAAATCGGGAATGTTTTGTGGATAGAAAATTGGCTATAGGGAACACGATATTTTCATAGAGTTGCGAATATTGAAGGATGACACGTTTAAAAATAGCTCAGCCTTATATAAAGCTATACAAATTCATCATTAAAAGTATTAAGTTATGCTTGATAGTTGATCGCGGTATCTAACACAATGTAATAATCTGCAGTGTCGCTAAATGGATATGAAAAAATACCTACCTAAATATAGAGTAAAAATTCTCTTATATTTTTGCAACAAGAAAAAATTAAAATAAAATTAAACGTTATTTGAAATATCGTATTTATCATCAGTTTTTAAATTTTCCGAATGAGAACCAAATTTTTCAGGCTTTGCTAAAAATATTCAAAATAAATTTATTCCATCAAAATTATAAAAAAATTAGTTAATTCCGATTAACTGAACTGACGACGCCTGTTAATCATGAATCATGCGTGAAGTGAAATATTTATTTATTTATTTATTTATCAACGGGCCTAACCCAATTTTAGTACCAAAAAAAAACATAATTAAAAGATACAAAAGCAATCATAAAACATCACAATAAAATAAAAATTAAATTCAACAATATTATATACTATATCAACACAATGTAGGGAACAGTATCACAATGTAACTTACTATGAAAAACAAAAATTAGAAAGTTTTGAAATTTATGAACATTTAGAATTATTCCTAAATACAAATGCAATAATAATAAATTATAAAAAAAACAAGTTAAATTAAATAAAAAATGGCAGTCCAACAAAACTACTGGCTAATCTGCATTTTAAGATCCTTTACAGGCGTAGCCGACTATATCAAAATCGGCCTCTCCTATTGGTCGATCCGCATGGCCCTCCGCTCGCTTCGCTCGCTACGGGGGCTCAAGAAAAGGAAACTAACTAGGAGCTAACCCAATCTAACCCAAGACATACCCAAAACCAAGAAAAAAAGCTGTTTGGAAACATAATCTTCAAAAAAAAAAATAAAAAAAGCAACGGGGTTCGAACCCGTGTTTTCCAAGTGAGACCCAACGATCTAAACCTCTACGCCACGAGAGCTCTTGCGAGAAACTGATTGCATCACGAAGACATAATACGAGGTGGATCGACCAATAGGAGAGGCCGATTTTGATATAGTCGGCTACGCCTGTAAAGGATCTTTAAATGCGGCTAATCTTATAATACTGCAATAGGTTGACAAAACCACTGTATGACATGTTAAAAAAGTCAAAATCGTCAGGAAGAGAGTTGGCAGTACAAGCCGTTCTACACAAGAACGATCTGGAGCCAATATTAGTCTTCTTGAATGGCTGATAAAACAAGGATCTGAAACGAGTATTTCTTGCAAGAATTCAGAGGCCAATCGAAGAGGTTAAGAAATGACAGTAAACCATGCAATTAACTAGTTTATAGAAAATTTTAATATCTGTAATTTCTCTTCGAGTGGACAGTGAAGGGAGGGCAAACCTTGTCTGAATCAATTGATAATCATAGTGATAGTCATCTATAGGGGGAATATCAGCTTTAAATGCCAGATATGTCAAGAACCGTCTCTGAACTTGCTCTATTCTGTGAATGTAGCAAGTATAACAAGTGGCGTGGCCACTCGTGCCTGCGGCACGCGCGAGGCCCTTCGGGCCTCGTTTGTGTGACCTTCGGTCACACATTATTGCCACGCTCCTATCCGTACCGTGGCCTATAATTAGAAAGCCCTTATAATTAGAGTTACCAATCGCTAGTCTAATTTTACCGTGATAAATTTCTAACTGGTTGCCATGGTAAATAATTTGTCAACGTCAATTGTTAATTGTTTTTTAATCTTTACCTAAATACCATATATCAAATCTCTAAGTCGTACGGTTGACGAACTATGACGATTTTTTACTTTTTTTGGTTACCATAGCAACCAATATTTTAGTATCAAATTAGGCTTCATAAACAATCCTAAGTACCGTACTATATCTTTTATTAGTGATATACATATTATTAATTAGTTGCCATGGTAACCGACTTGTCAACCTCAATCGTTATTTTTTTAATCTTTACCTAAATACCAAATATCAAATCTCTAAGTCGTATGATTGACGAATTATGACGATTTTTAACTTTTTTTGCTTACCATAGCAACCAATTTTTTAGTATCAAATTAGGCTTCATAAACAATCCTAAGTACCATACTATACGTTTTATTAGTGATATACATATTATTAATTAATTGCCATGGTAACCGACTTGTCAACGTCAATTGTTAATTGTTTTTTAATCTTTACCTAAATACCACATATCAAATCTCTAAGTCGGACGATTGACGAATTAAGACGATTTTTAACTTTTTTTTGGTTACCATAGCAACCAATTTTTTATTATCAAATTAGGCTTCACAAACAATCCTAAGTACCATACTATATTTTTATTAGTGATATACATATTATTAATTGGTTGCCATGGTAACCGACTTGTCAACGTCAATCGTTATTTTTTTTTAATCTTTACCTAAATACCAAATATCAAATCTCTAAGTCGTACAATTGACGAATTATGACGATTTTTTGCTTCTTTTTGGTTACCATAGCGACCAACTTTTTAGTATCAAATTAGGCTTCATAAACAATCCTAGGTACCATACTATATCTTTTATTAGTGATATACATATTATTAATTGGTTGCTATGGTAACCATGTTGTCAACAAAAAATGCTAACATACTTTCACCTCTACTTATAAATTGACATCGAAAAAAAGAAGAGTTGGGACTTGTTTACACGGACAAAAATGCCAAAAAACGTTAACTTGTCCTGTTTTCACACCCTGTATATTAACAGATCGTAACCAATATCAATAGGCTTCGAGGGCTTGTGAACCTCTAACTCTATGCCAAATTTCAAGTCGCTATCTTCAAAATTGCGACCTGTAAATGCCAAAAAACCGTGACTTGTCCTGTTTTCACACCCTGTATATTGACCGAGCGTAACCAAAATCATTAGGCTTCGAGGGTTTGTGGACCTCTACCTCTATGCCAAATTTCAAGTCGCCATCTTCAAAATT
Source organism: Pissodes strobi (assembly GCA_016904865.1). Taxonomy (NCBI): domain Eukaryota; kingdom Metazoa; phylum Arthropoda; class Insecta; order Coleoptera; family Curculionidae; genus Pissodes; species Pissodes strobi. Next base: position 185,706 of record MU183172.1, read on the forward strand.
TCGACCTGTAAATGCCAAAAAACGGTAAGTTGTCCTGTTTTCACACCCTGTATAACAATTAAAGCAAAAGAGCAAAGGAACAAAAAGACGTGTCTTACCGAATACTTTCATTTGACATAAAAAAAGAATTTTATCCTTGTTTACACGGACATAAATGTTAAAAAACGGTAACTTGTCCTGTTTTCACACCCTGTATATT